>DWPV01008396.1:0-10043 GCA_018251915.1 Urbanus proteus proteus
GTCGCTGATTAAAAGGCAAACACAGGTTCGCGCGTCTGAAGTATGGAGCGGGCACATCTAGGGTATGTATCTATGGAAGCGATGGAACAGTTTTTCAACAAACTTTCAAATAGTTGAAGCCCTTTCTCTCGGTATAATAAGGTTTAGGTTTAATAAAAACTCGTTAAATAGATTTTAAAATCGTTTTTATGTAATGAAAGTTCTGATGAAATTGTAATAAGATTACCTTTTTTCAGGTAAGCGATTGAAATTTGCAGATGCTTGTGTGGGTGAGTGTATTAGTAAGTAAATACAGTTATCTGTAAAAGTACCTACGTGTGCTGTGTTACTAATGTTACTTCTAACAGAAATTAAAATTAAAATAGTAGGAACCTAACAGAAAAACTAAAAAGTATCAAACTATAAACGCATCAAAAGTTATAAATGATTCATCCGTCCATTCATTATAATATATTTAGTATTCATCTTGCTATTAGTTTAGAATCTCATCTTTTAAGTGTATTCTAATTTGTCTGTGCACCTTTTACTCACAGTTTAACTACACACGTTCTATATTTAATTATACCAAAATTGTTTCCTTAACAAGGGTCGGTTGACTTCAATATGAAATAATATTTGTTGTAGCAAATGTGAGTACCGAGGAGCGTGTCCGGAATCCAATTGCGAGGTCTGCTCAGATCACAAACGATGAACACACGGTTCGATAAATATGCAAAATTTTACGAGAAGGATAGCAAATTAATGCTTAATTTCTCTTTTCTGTTTCGCATAAATTTCCGAAATATATTCGTGGAACCCTTTAGATACGCGCCTACAGCATAAATTTATGGAAAGAGCGAGTAAAACAAACGATTAAAATAATTTATTCAACGTACACAAATCCTATTTACGTGGTGTTTTGTAATAGTACTTTGTTTTAAACGAGTTGTAAAACAACTATGAAGCTGGTTTGTTTATATAGAAACAGAAATAAAAGCATCTGTTTAACATTTATTGGATAAAATGAATCTAAGTTACATATGGATTCTAAGGATGTCTTAACAAATAGACAGTTAATCTATCTGACTGATTGTGTAATTGTTAAGAAATTACGCACCAAATCTGTTTACTGTAAACTTTACTCAGATATTGAGATAGAGCTCCTTACATAAACATTAAACATACACTAAGAAGCATATAAGAAAAGGTTTCAGATGTACTAAGGGTTGTAAATAACTCTCTCAATACACATAAATTATATTGGCCATAAACTACCAGAGCTAATATGGATAATATCGGTAAATTGGTCGTAAACGAATTATGGATTCATATCCATATAAGCTATGACGATCAAAAGAAAACTACACCAAGTATAGACTTCATAGTCTATACTTGGTGTAGTTTTCTTTTGATCGTCATAGCATGTCATAGAAATTCACATATATCTATGATGACTGAAATCTTGCAAATGAAATTGTATGTTATGAATGTAAATTTATTAATCCTATTATTTATAAAGATTCTGGGATGAAAGAAATTTATTTTATAAATTGCATTAATTCAGCTTCTTTTCTAAGTATTAATATAGCTAGATATTGTAATGTAGTATTTCAAAGCTATATTTATGCTGCTTCATCAGCATTACAACACAAACATAATACTTGGTCAATGGAACTCCAGACATGTTACTTATTAGCAAATATCTCGTATTAAATAATTTTCTTTGATCCATGTCCGTACGCCCAATAATAATTGTTCTTTTACCTTGTCCTAGAACACACTACCATGCTGCATAGGCTACTAGGATCATATAGGATTGACTTCAAACTACTCATACAGAACAATGGCGAATTCGGTTTTACCGTTGATACCTGGATTTCCCAGTTTTCCCGAGTCGAATTCAACTCGGGCTCTTGTACTGCGTACTCGGTACAGCCTGTTGGGTTTCACGGCTTTTAAATTAAGAGCCATTTATGGGCCGTTAATCAACAGTCGTTAAAGTAGTCTGAATGAGTGTAACCGGTGTACTCAACTGTTTTTTGCGATGTAATTTATTCGGTCCGCCATTTTACTATGCGCGTAAAGGGCAGCGTTCGGATGAAAGTAACAGTAATCAATGTTTACGTTTGTTTATGTTTAAAAAATCTGTAGATTGTAAAGATTAGGTAGAGTAATTATTCAAGGTAGAGTAGTTATTCAAGGTATGATCGAAGTAGCAAACGAGCATGCAGTCCACCTGATGGTAAGTGGCAACTACCGCCCATGGACTTCTGTAATCAACCCCTGAGATTGACCACAGACGTGTTGCTACCGCTGAGGACTGAGCTGGAACGCCTCGGATAAGTATATCTCCCTTACCACGCCCTTAAGACCAGAACGTAGCAGTGCTTATCACTGCTGTTATAAAACAGAAATAGGTGTGGCGGTGGGACGCCGGAGTCGAACTACATAGAGTTCTACCACCTTCGAAAGATATCTAAGTAAGAATCGCTTTTTAAGAGAGTAATCAGATTTTCTTATATTTTCCCATACAATATTTATAAACTACATACTAAGATGATACCTTTACAGTACCTTTGTACAATGTTCTTTCTATATGTCATTTTGTTTTGCCTGTATTCTGTATTGTGTGTACATAAATGTTAAATGAATAAAAAATAAATGATATTGAACTCGAAGCATAATTAGTCACTGTCGTCTAAATACGTAATACATTCGTTTGTTAGACGTACACTTGTTGGTAAGTGGAGTGATCAATCCAAAGTAGGATGAAGTTTGATTAAAGATGTCTGAGGTCGGCCACAGATGCGTTTCAACTTCTGAAGACAAAGTTGAAATGTTTTCATAATGCCATAAATTATAATATAATTCAAATCAAACAATCTGAAGGATTGTTGAAAGGGTAGATAGATAAGTAGATCGAAATTGTAAGGTTTTCGCCATTTTGTTAGTTAAAGCAGAAAATAAAAATGTTTAAAACTTGGTATAAGTCAGTATAAGGAATATGCTGAGGTTAACCGTTTAAAGGTTAACTTTAAGTTGAGCTGCGGTCTGTTTTAAATCTGTGGAGGGTGTTGGCTAACGAGCGAAGTTGTTCCAGCGTATTACGCTAAATCGTAATAAAAAGACCTACACCGTATATTCAGAATGTTTTGCAAAGTTTTTTACAAAAGCGTAAGTTAAATAATCAATTACATAAGCCATCAATCATCCTTTAAAGTCAGATCGTTTTGCCGTAATTGTCGAGTGGCCCTGAGTGACCGCTGTAAATTTTTGATCAAGTTCTTGGTCTTAGTTGGTTTGATATAAAGTGTATTTTATTGATTTTGTATGGGTAATTCTAAAATGCCTAAATAGTTCTAATTTTACTAACACGTAGGTAAACAAAAAAAAATACTTAAAGATTTGAAATATCCCGGACCCCCTCAATCAACTTTTTTTTATCGCAGTTAAAATCGTATTGTAGTTAACTTACAACACCTTTTTTTGCGTCATACCTACTTTTTAATGATTTCCATTGTCATGGTATACAATACATTGTTTGATTGACAAACATATACTTAATTAAATTAAATTTTGATCCGCAGGCTACATTTAATTTTACTTATCATCCGGTTCGTTTTAAATCTGTGAAAGGCGTTGGCTAACGAGCGAAGTTGCTATCAGAGTCCGTGATACGCTAAATTGTATTGTACCGCTCTCCCGAGGTATTTTGGAAAAGTTTTTCTATGAGCCGTATCAGATGCGAAGTTTATCCTTTACAGAAGTAGATGACAAAGTTTGAGCTTGGATAGATATTCCCTCTCGGTTTGGTAAAAGACGTATAAAGACTGTGAAAGAATTAGACAAGTCGTGTCTGAAAAATTTCGGCGTAAAGTGTAGGCACTTTTTGTATATGTTATAAGATATATTTATTTATACCCAGTATTTTAGTAAGTTCTTAATATTAAGTCATATCTTTTGTATATCTAATTTCACATTTGGGACACAAAACAATAGCTTTAGGGACCAAATTGATCATACAGGGAAACCCTAGGAATAAAAATAATAAATTAAAATGTTTTTTATTTTCCAATTTACGTTTTGAGGGGAGTTCTATTGGCGTTTTTTGCGCAATTAAGACAAAATAAATCTTTAACGTGGAAGAGATTTTTGCAGTGACAACGAAAACTGGTATTCGTATTCGGCTTGCGCCAGTCGTTAATTGACGGCGCAAATCACGGTCGGTTGCTCCGTTGTGTACCGCTTAACGTGCGCTGTGACGGCACCAGTTGGAGGTAGGAAATAAAAAAAAACGCATGTTGAAGTCTTAGTAAAACATTTTAAAAATTCTATAGTGAGGACATCACTAGCCAGTGTGTAAAGTATGATATAAATTCTTAAATATGATTGCTAATACTTACGGGAAAAGGTAATATAGTTGGAAAAAAAACGCGATTGATTTCAACATTGCGTGAATTTAATAAATGTTCTAATTAACTTTTCACGCGCTCACTTACTTTTAGAAGTTTAATTATCGATAAAATATCTAAAATAATTAGGAATCTGACTTAATTAAATGTAGAACTATATTCTATTTAAAATAAAAGGCTTACTACAGACCAGACACTATATATTTTCAAACTGACATCGTAAACTGGTATTCGTATTCGGCTTGCGCCGGTCGTTAATTGGCGGCGCAAATCACGATTGGTCGCACCGTTGTGTACTGCCCGTGCTGTGACGGGCTTAGAGCGGAATATGAAAAATGCAGTGAATGACGCCAGCTCCATTGACGGTTTCTATAGCTTGGACTTCACTAGTTTATAAAGCGTGTCCTATAATATGTATGTTTAGGTATTGGAAAAGGGGCAGGTGAATAGTTTGAAAATTGCTGATACACCGCAAGTGCCTAGTATTTTTCTGTTCGAATATTTATAAAATGCTTCAGCCATTAACTTTTACTACAAGTTGGGAAGTTGACTGTCTTTGTAATTATATACTTTTTAATTCAGTTTCGTATGTTGCGTGCAATTCAATAAAATTTGATTGTGTATGGCAGTTAAGTTAAATGAACTATAATACTGAACTTTTATAATCTTTTGATTGACTTGGGGCTGTAAAGAAACCTCAGGACCATTTATAACAGTGAAACAGTAGATAACCTTACTACAACTTGTAAGGAAATGTACAACACGGTAAAATTTGTGACTCTCCATACAGTAAAAATTTATGAAATCAAGTTCCAACATTTTCGCAATTTAAAAGTGATTTTAAAAATGATTAATGGATTAAACCGCCCAGCTCTAGCAGGTGTGGGCGAAGCCAGCAATTAGTAACTAAGTAGCCTATTGTTCCGACAAAACACAAAAGCTATGGTTAAAAATGTTGATGCCAATGACACTTTTCCTGTCAATCTGGATTAAGTCGGTTCAGTGAAACAAAACGGGAGTGGACGTGTTTTGTCATGTTTTGTCGGAGTTATTTGTTGGTGACAATGACAGCATATTTTCCTTTTATCATAAAGATTTATGGGAGTTATCTGGCTTTATTTTGAGGAGGGTTCTGACCAAGAGCATTGGGAATGGTATTACAGTAAGTTACCTAATAGTTTTTGGCGTAAAAACGTGGAATAAAGTTTTTATTAAGTCTGACGTGCAAAAAGAGCTCTCATTTAAAGCCGCAGTCACATTGGCAACTGCTTTGATGGCGTAAGTGCTTACAAACCAAAGCGAATACTTCCTATTTGGTGATCTGTCATAACTACTAAGAAATAATTACAAATACTAAGAAATATCAAGAAAGACAACAATTCGGATCAATAATAATTGGATTGATTACCAACAACATGTCGAGGATAACAACCTTTTCCAACTGATAGACATCTACTAATATGTTGAATTATGTTGGATTTAGATTTCTCGTCTACATGAATGTTGCGTACTGCGAGGAAAACCTAGGGCACAGGGAATCCTGGTCATCTTCTATACAAATAAGTAAAATTGAAGTATTTGTTTGTGGGTTCAAAATAACAACTTTTTACTCAATGCCAATGAAAGCATACACGATACCTATAACAAAAATGCAATTTAAAATGGCTGTCTGTTTCGCTGAGGTAATCTTCTTAATGGCTGGACTGATTTCGACGGGACTCATTTGAAGATAGCTGAAGGTCTAAGGCATAACATAGGCTACTTTAATTAAAAAAATAATAAAAAAAACATTAGCGCGCGCTCCACGCGCATGCGGGCCCTGTCGCGGGAAAGCGGGATTTCAATTACGTTTAAATATGTATTGCTTTTTACTTTTTAAACGTAGGTGAAACCACGGTGGTCAGCTAGTTAGCAATAGGGGTAAAAAATATTGCATATGGCTTATGGTGCAAAAGTCACCTTTATAAAGTGTTTCCCAAACGTGAAGCGTCAATGTCAACACGAGGACTAAATACATGTTCGTGATGCTGACATCAAATTAGGCAATTTCCACACTATGAAATTCAATTTCGTGCGGTCGGTCCTTGCTATAGAAATTTCAATACAAGTCCGAGAGAGCGTTGTGCACAGGTGCTGTGGTTGAAGGACGTTTAAACTTAAAGCTCGTGTGAAATTACTTTTGTGTCAAACATGTCGACCTGTTGTAGTTACGGTACTGTTACAAAATCCATCAATCAACTTTTTCAAGTCTATTTCCACATATAGTCTTTCAATAAATGGGGGTTATTGCTAATAGTCACCGCACTTGGCATTCGTGTTGGTGACCACAGTAGGTGTTGATGTTACATAGGATGATGCAGCTGAAAGTCTCTTGGATTTTGTACTTTAGTTGCTTTCTACGACATCCACGGTTACGAAGTTGTGCTATTCAAGGCATGTACTGTACGGCACTGTTACTTAATAGGTGTTAATAAATAGGTGATAATTTAAAGTAACTTACACTCTATCTTTAAATATTGTACGAGTTTAATCTGTTTCTGGGAATTATGTATTAAAATTTTCAAACCGGCGAAAGAGCGCGATAAGCCGTCTATAAAATCGCGGCAAAAAGTCTGTGTTCTCTACAATTACAGAATTAGCTTATTGCGATTTGCAAAGTTGTGAATTGATCATCGATGGAATTTGTGTAACTATGTGTCATATTCGTATGAAACGTAATTCTACTCTACTATAGCTATTACATTTCAAGTAATTAAAATGGCTTTTTAGTTTAAAGAATATTTTTTAAGTCTTAATATTATACAGTTAAATCTAACAGAAAGATATCTTGGCTACGGGCAACGCCTAAGAGCGGTTAGATTAATTGAAGTGATGATTGTCAATGAAATAACTAATTTACAGAAATTAATTTACAGGAGTGGCTCTTGAACTTTGAGATTATCTTAAAATGACATTTAACTAATTGCTAAAGCTAAAGCTGGTATACAGTAAATTGCAAGAAAAACGTTTCATGAAATCCCAAAGAAGCTTAACAACTTTAAAAAATCCTTTACTTTCTAATTCATAATTTCCTCAGTGTACCGTAAACGAATTTCACCTTTGCATCTCGGTTTAATTTCAGCCATTTCTAGTTAAGCTGTCAAGGATCATCGTTCACCGCGTAAGAGAAATTCATTCGTATTTATTTATCGCTTTCCTCGGTATTGGCAAGAGGGCGCAATTACGCGACCCTCACGCTACTGCAATTTAGCAAATTGCTGATTTTACTTTTGCCGATGGCAAGAAGTTTGAAATTGCAAGTCGTTATATGCATTAAAGAGCCCATCTTCGCACCGACGACTTCTTTTGACGTGACTTCTCGTCGACACGTGAAAAGCGGAATTACCGGCGTCATTCTTGTACAACGCGCTGCGTTAACGAGTTATGAGCGTTGAAATTTTCATTACTTACTACGTCATTACTTTACGGCGCGAGCGTGACGGCTTGAAGCAGTGATGGTATTTCATATTTATTGCACTGTGTTAGTCTAAACATGTCGTAAGGTCACACGAGGCGTTCAGTTGAGCGGCCTGGTAGGAATGGCTCTGCTATTACATACTTGAATTCTCTTAGGTGTTGACTAAGTCGCATTTCTATATGAGACTACTGATTATCATGTAGCTACATCGTTATCTGTTTCAATTTCTTGACTAATGAATACGATTTGTTCTCGGTATCACATAGTTATTAAGAAATGAGCATTTCCGTCCCTTGCAGATTCGGTTATCTTCAGCATTTAAAATCCCTCAAAGCGTTTCACTAAATTAAATCATAAAAAACAACTCGATCTTATATCAAAGAATAATAAAAATACTACGCAGAATTATTTGCTTTTCTACGCTCTAGACTGTTGAGTATTTCTATAGGTTTAAATCGTATTTTTCTACTTTTATAAAATGCTCTAAAGAGGATTACTCACCGCACTATACGACTGCGGGTTGGGGCGTGTACAGTGTACAGCTTTTAACTGCATATTTTCCTCGCGATATGATTTTATTTTATACCCTTAGAGTAAGGACGACGTAAACATGTAAGGTTTGATATAATATCACAAGCTTCTTATGTGAAAAATCTCTCATTTTAACTCTTGAAAACTCGTATACACCGATGTGTAGAATTTTTATACACGTAATGTCGTAAAAGCCAAGAACGCGATGTAAATGAAAATGAATAATTATTTAACTATCTAAACGAATAATAAAATGAGAGTTCATGTTATTTATGTCATCAAATAAGTTAAAAAAATACATAAAACGCATCACTCGTTTCATAATTAAGGATTTACGAGTATTATTTCAAGTCATAGAAGTAGCTATCATGTTTATTTAATGTTAAAGGGCGCAGTTGTCAATGTAGTTTATTCCCTAATAAATATATTATTGGGCAGCTTAATCTTCAGGAGTGGCAAAGCATACTAAATCGGCTTCAGGTTGAACCTCTGTTTTATATGGATTTATTTACAGTTGTCCGTGGCCCATTGCCTGTCTGGTCACTGGCCATTGGTCTACTACTCTACTTCACTACTTCAATATCATAAAATACCATTTTCAAATGCACTGCTGTTATAAGGCAGATATGGGTGGCAGCGTTTCTCTCGTACACAAGTAAAAAATTGTTACCTTGTACTATTTGCAAATATTCTGTTACATGTAAAAATGTTTACCTATTTATCATACGAGTAACACTTAATGGCGTCTACTTTCACGTGAACTTTTTATTCGTTTAAAAGATTGTGAACAGGAAAGTCCCAAAGGTAAAAGAGTAACGACATGATTCGCGGAATCCAATACAAAGTTCATTATAACTTCGAAATCGCTACAAACATCATAACAGATCTAAATATGTATTCCCTTTAAATATACTTACCTATTTACTATGTAAATAAAAATAGAGTTTTTGTATTTGGTTGGTTGATATACTGATATTAAATTGGCAAATAGAATATACTTACTTGAAATCGGCCATTGGTACCCTTGAGGAGTGGGAATGCTTCGTTAAGTAAGCACAAACTGATGTGAACTTTAACTTCAAAACGCTCTGCTAGCCATTACTAAATTATTTATCAATGAACGCTGTATAATTCAAATATTATTATTAACTAAACAGTATTATATAAACAGTGGTAAAATATTATTATTTTAATATTTTACCACTGTTTATTTACTTTATTCAATTAAATCCTAATGAAAAGTTATATTAAATACATTAAATTGGCTTAATAAGCATTAAAATATCAGTAAAAAATAAAAAAAATATATATATTTGCCTGTTTATCACAATCTAAGATTATTTTGCAGTTTTTTTTTCTTGTCTGTATTATTCAGATTAACTTTATCTGAATTAGAAAAACGAACTGTTCGCTGCTTTACATGGAAAAAATATTAATTGATTATTAACCTTAAAAACCAATAAACGGGTGGCGCACGTAGATCAGATGCGTAAAAGTCTTTAAAACACCAATAAGTTTCCTCTAATCTGTAATGTATGTAATAACTACACTTGTATCAATTTTGTACGTTGACAGCAAAAAAAGTGAAGCAATAAGTTAATTTAACAGCTAGCGCTTATTACGCCGCTTAGTGCATAAATCGCAGATTATTGCGCCGTTGCCAG
>DWPV01008397.1:0-10043 GCA_018251915.1 Urbanus proteus proteus
GAGTGACATCCATAAAAAATACGGCTGAATTAAGAACCTCCTCCTTTTTTGAAGTCGGTTAAAAAGGCAAAGGGCCCAGAGTATCGACTTGCCTAGGGCCTCTTACAGGGTTAATCCGGCTCTGGTCATCAAAAAAGTTAAAAACACCGATTTACAGTATCATTACTGTCAACGGATTTCTAGTAAGCTCAACTTAGTAAAAGAATAGTAGTGTTCAACTTAGTAAAAGAATAGTAGTGCTCAGTCCTAAAACGGTTGTTTATTACTTAAGCTTAAATTCATTCAGATTTTTTAAAGAATGAATCAAACCGGCATGTTGTCCACCTCATGGTTAGTAGTCACCCATATGCAGTAGTAACCCATTATTGCTAGTCTCTCTCAGTGAGAGGGATTTTAAATCTTAGTCCATCACGCTGGCCAAGTGCGATTTGGTAGGCTTCACACACCTTTGACACTTTTTTTTTAGAAATCTCAGATGTGCACATTTTCTCACAATGTTTTCTTTCACCATAAAGCAAGTGATAATTAACCTCTAATACGCACATAAATCAGAGGTGCGTGCCAGGGATTTGAACCTCGGACCCCTCGATTTAGAGGCCAAGTTTCAACCATTATGTTATCACTGCTCTTGCATATAGTATGTTATAGTTAATATAAAACAGGGGTTATTTTTCGCATCATTGTAAGTGAGACGTCAACCACACTCTGCCAACTTGCAACAAGATTTGTTTCACCCTAGAAACAGCTTTGGCAGTTGTACCTTGCTAGTCACACCATACATGGTCTACCTGGATGATGGGCGGTATTATACACTATTATGATGATGCTGCAGGTAAACCATGAAGACTACCATCTTACATATTTAAGCAGTCAGTATCAACTGCTTCAAGCTGCAACTGCATAGTGAACTTCAGACTTCTATATGGACATACATGAACCGCTCCAAGCAATTGATTGAGCAGTTATTAATGGCAGTTTCAAGCTGTTGACTCTGGATGCAAGAGCGGTCCATGTGTGTTGACAACAGGGTCACTTCACGAGCAGTCCATGTATGAGGGGCTCTACTTCTTTTATTTTATTGAATGCTGAAACATTTCAGGAAACAAAATATATTCCCAACCGCAGAGTCAGACCTACAGCTGTACGATGGAACACTATACAAGGACCTTCCTGTTTGCAACATCAGAGTTAGCCACAACAACACCATATTCACTGTGACGGATGCCGGCGGCACTGTGAAACTCATCCGCTCTGCTGGTATGGAGGGCTTCAAGAATACTAAGAAGGGAACAAACATTGCTGCCCAAACAACTGCTCTTAGTATAGCAAATGTGAGTAAAATTTCATTGTATGTCGTGTTTTTATAAAAAGCACAACTTTAATTTTAAGTGCTTAGTTGATGAAGTTTATTGATTTTGTCTTTCAATTCTTCTTAACAGAAAGCAATAGCGAGAGGATTCAAGACCATCAGAGTGAAGGTCAGAGGACTTGGACCAGGCCGACTTGTAAGTTTCTTTTTAATATATTAAGCAACAAAACTGTATGGAGTCTGCTTGGTTACTTGTGATCATTACAGAATGTAGAATCTAAATGAAATTAGTTACTTCATGTATAGCTTGGTGTCATTGGTCAATTGATATTGGTATTGAATAGCACCATTCCCTCTCCCTGGATGTAGGGTCCATCTATAAGGTAGTCACCTTTTAAATAGATATTAAATCTAATGGATAAAAAGCAGAATCTTTCTGTGTATCTTTTTCTAGTGAGAATGTCACATTACCAGAGCCGGATTAACCCCGTTAGAGGCCCTAGGCAGGTCGATAATCAGGGCCCTGTGCTTAACCGACTTCAAAAAAGAAGGAGGTTCTTAATTCAGCCGTATTTTTATAGATGTCACTTGATTTCTCCGCCATGGACTGATTTGGATAATTATTTTTTTTGTTTGAAATTTGCGTTTTTTTTTTCGTGTTTGGGCCCCTTTTGGACGTGGGCCTCTAGGCAATTGCCTACTTTGCCTTATGGTTAATCCGGCTATGCACATCACTGGTACAAGCATACTTATTTTAGGCCTATGTCTAGTAGTGAACGTCAAAGCCTTGCTCTCTCTATTTAACTACATCCCAATTCTTTTTTGTTTTCATGTTACAGTCTGCAGTAAAAGGGCTTCAAATGGGTGGCTTAAACATAGTGTCAATTACAGACAACACACATGTTTCCTGGAATCCACCACGACCGCGAAAAGCAAGAAGACTTTAACTTATGAAATCAACTTAATTATAGTATTTAGAAAAATATTACAAATTACATAAATAAAATTCAAGAATTATATTAAAAGTTTTATTTCACTATTTACAATTAATAACTTAAAATTAATAAGAGTACACATTATATTATTACTACTTATGTCAAAAACCATATTTTGATTGTGTTTGCCTTTTTGTCATCCGATTGTTAGCCCATTGATTTTGTAGCTCAATTTCATTTGCTTTAGCCTAAAAACATTACAAAAATAAAGTAAATAAAAATAGGTATAAAATAGCAATAATTTAAAAACTCACACAATAAAATATATTGTAAGGTAGTTAAATTACGTCATACAATTTTTATCTGATTATGAGACCTATTATAGACTAATATAAAATAGAGATTTTGAGATAGCATACCTGATGAGCCAAATATGTAATTTGATGTTTTCGCTTTTGTTGGCTAGTGGGCTCATTGCCACGTTTCTTGCTAGCGGAAATCCGCTTGCTGGTGTCATCCATCAGTCCCTTAAGCAGCCATTCCCTGGCGTCTGCCAGCACCTCTTGCTGATTAACATTAACTATTTGAATATCTTCCCTCTTGCGTTTACCACGAGAACCACACAGCTTGAGAATCTGTAAAATGTTATACATTATAATAATAATAAGTGTAAATATTTCTACATTGCCTGTAATGTGTATAGTTTCTGGCAATAATATATAATTACAATGAGCTACAATGTTAAATAATGATTACCTAGTTAATCGTATTTAGTTAAGTGTACAACAAAAGTGCACATTTAATGAAACAAAATATTAAACTTACTGCTTCCTCATCAAGTTCATTATCAGCTCCCTGACTTGTAGCCGTATAATCACTGGATTGTCCGGATTCTTGGTTGTATACCATATTGCTCTCTTCAACTTCACTAACTTCTTCAAGACGTTCCGGAACAGGGTCTTGCTTGAAATAGGACTCAATACTTCTGGGCTTTGATGGCGCAGGAGGATTATGGTTCTTTGAATTGGAGGGCTGTCCTATGTCTAGTGGTAGTTCTTCTAATGGCACTTCAACAGGCTTGTTTATTGAGAAGAAATCATTTTGTATGTCATCATCATTGTCACTATCGTCGGAATATTGTGATAGTGGTGTCTCTGATTTTGATTTTTTACTGGGAGATGGGAGTGGATTTTTTTTCTTTATACTAGTGTTCATTGGCTTTTTTGTAAGTACGTGAGGAATGAGTGACTTTGATGTGGTACTAAGTGATGAATGTTTTGGCTGAGGGAGGATACTCAACAAACCAGACTTTTTCTGTAAAAGACAAATGGCTTGTTGATATTTGTTCAGGTTGCCTTAAAATACTAGTATTTTATTTATAATTATTAGATAAACTTACCCCATTTAATACTTTAGGTTTTGCAGTAGGTACCGTGTCTTTCACATCTTTGAACTGAAATAAGTGTAGTATCACATTTATAAACATTCATTAAATAAATAAACAAATAGAAATTATTTAATTCAGATATTTCTTGAATGTGTAGGACTGTGTGATTAGCAACAGATGCTGTATTCATTGATGATGTACTGTTTATGTTAACTAACTTTAAGTACATATAAATAACTAAAAAATCATATTTTTAGTGTACAAATTAAGTGAAAGTACTACTGATATTTTATTAGTAAATTTCGCGATACCCAATGTTCACTTTAACATGAATTGATATTTCAAATGAATGAAAAATCGAAGTATAAAAGAAGTTAACACTTTAATTAACTTAATTTTAAAAAATGGAGCTTTTCCACATTCTCTCCTTCACAGGAGTTGTTCCCTTAACCTTCTTGCCCCCACACTCCTCAGCAAAACCCCAGACGGATCGTAAAGTAGTTTTACCCAGTAAATTAAATACAAAAGATAAATAATGTTTAATAATGTAACTTACATCATTTAGAGAAGGCACTGTAATTTTGGATTTTGGTTTGACATCAGACACAGTTTCCCTCTTGTGTAGAAACTCATCATCCTCCTCAATGACACGGACTTTCTTGTGAGTTGGGAGTGGCAAATGGTTGAACAAATTTTGACCTGGTTCTTGCACATTATCTCCGTTTTGTATGACTTCTGCCGTTTTTGTAATCTGTTCTGTAGGTTCTGTAAAAAATGTTTTTATGTTAATTTTAAAAATGTTTAATTTTTGTTTCATACCACAACCTAGGAAAACTTTAATATATTCAGATTATTTATGTTATAAATATAAGGATAATGGGGTGCCTGTGTGCTGCAATTGCCACTTTCTGATAATCCTGAAACAATGAATTGTCGTCATTTATATTACCCTTTTTCGTGTGTAGTGTTATAACGGGTGTAGTTTCATTGTCATCGTCTTCGTAATCACTTGAATCGCTGTTGTCGTACGCAACCAGTGCCATGATTCAAAATTACATAGGATTAAGTGTTGGTTAATTAATTTATTTTTAAATATGAAATTGTAGAAATTTCCAAGATTTCATAAATCTATACAATAACAAAATTCAACATCAAGTGATGAAATAGAAGTGACATTCTGAGGCTATGACAGGTAACCATAGAGTTGCACAGCCGGACAATGACATATATGACATTTATAGTACATCCATATATGGATGTACTATAAATCCGGGTAATTTAAGCCTTCAATGTAACATGGGCCTATTATCTCATTTGCGTATTTAACTTATTTTTTACTTTTATTTATAAACAGCGTGTCTTAGAAAAAATATCTTATGTAGTGTGTTTTAAAAAGTTAAATTCCTTAATTTGACCGCGCCACTGTATATTTTCGACAGAGTTGGATGGTAAGTTTTAGTATAGTCGTATTTTATGTGTAAAAATGGTGGGATTTTTATCATAAAGTTTTCGATAACGTGCACACGTGTGGGAAAGTGATAATATGATGCAACGAGAGGTGACTTTTCGTGTTGCTTCTAAGACTCCATGAAGAAGTCCTAGTTAAGTCCCTACCACTTTGCTGGACCCATCTCATCTCATCATCTTCTATATGGAAACATTTCATCATCGTCATCTTCCATATAGATAATATTCCATTAGGATAAGACAAAAAGAAACAATAAATGAAGATTGGCTGTAAAGGACTCAGATCCATGGCCGTTATAAAATATAAAATATAAAATAATTTTAAGAAAAAAAAAATAGCAGGGACATTAGTGTTACAGTCAATAATTAATAAATAATACAATCACAATTCAAAACGATAAAATATCACGAGAAACTTAATTTCTATCTATGTATAATGTACCTTCTCATTGCAAAAACATACATTTCCGGTACACAGTGTAAGAAAAACATAGACAATAGAGATGCTACGCAAAAACGCATTTCTCTATGGTCATATTATTATGACAGTTTCTATAGAGCAGATGGATAATAGAAACGGCAATACAACTGTATATCTTAAAGATTATTCTATATTTAGTTGTTAAAATCGTATTATTGTTTGTTTACAAATAAGGACCAAGTTCTGGAAACAAACAGTACAATACAAATGAAAGGAAATGGCTCATTTAAAAAAAAAGTATTTTCCCACTCCATAAATTCTCTTAGCTCTAACTAAGACAACAGTATTCATTTTCTGACTAAACGTAGCAGAGCGTAAACTACCAAAGAAATAAATCACCATAACATATTGATAACTACAACTAGCTGATCCCCGCGGTTTCACTCGCGTTAAAGAAGTAAAAAGGCGTAATGTGGCGTAAGGCGTGGAGCACTCGCTAATGCTTTTAAAAAAATTAAAGTAGCCTATGTTACAAACATTTTTATACTTTATTTTTGTTTTAGGTGTCGTGTATATTTTCATATGCATCGAGTAAAAACTTGTTATTTTGAAATCACAAACAGACACTTCAATTTTATTTATTAGTATAGATAGATCCATTTTTTTTCATAGTTCAACAGAGATCGAATATTTATTATAGTCTATGCGTACGAAGCTAATAATTAAACGAAATCACAGTGTTTCATTCTTAGCTCAACATAGCTCTATGGTATTATAAACAGTACTGTTCAATCATGGGCTAGTGGTTCGATTCCCGGCATTAATATTAATGGACAGGCTTCAGCTGCCGTCATGATCTGTTTCAACGGACAGACGGAACGAATGATTTATTAGTAGGCAAATTACTAGTGTATCGAACTTTGTAAAAACTTATAAATACTCTATCCAAGCTACCATGATTGGGTTTATTCCCCGTAATGGTATATGATTGTTTAATTGGTAGTCTCAGATCTATAAGAAATAGACAAACTCTCGATGTAATAATTGAACAATTTTAAACCTATAGGACCCCGCGGTTTCAGTCGCGTAAAAGAACCGCGCAAAAAAAAGTAAAAAACATACATATTTAAACATAAGTGATACCCAGCTCTCCTGGACAGTTTCATGTGCATAGATCGCGTGCTAATGCTTTTTTCGAAATTAAGAGTAGCCTAAGTTACGCCTTAGACCTTCAGCTGTCTTCCAGTGAAAGTGCCGTCAAAATCATTCCAGCCGCTTAGAAGATTATTTCCGCCAAACAGACACACAAAGAAAAATAATAATATAATTTTTGTTAAAGGTGGTAGCGTGTATACTCTCATATGCATTGAGTAAAAAAAATGTTATTTTGAAATCACAAACAACACTTCATTTTATTTATTTTTATGGATAAACTATAGTTTATAATGTAAGTATTTTGAAAAACCATGGACCGAGGGGGAATGCGGGGAGGCGTGAGGAAGGTCGGCTTAATATAAAGATGTCACGCGCCTCATATCAACTGGAATTATTATTTCTGTCTGTCTGGTATTTTTGTACATCTTATTCCTTTGTGAGATCTATATTTACGTTTGTAGAATTATGTTACTGGAATTAAAATCAGATGTTCGTATTTCTTTATCTGATCTTATTGACCGATTTTGATGAGGTTTGCTTGTTTTCATATGATATCCTGGATTTTTCTTAACTATTTGATGGAGCATTTGTAGAAATGTAGACTTTTAAAATAATAGAATAATTTCTTTTCTTGAATAAAAACATCTCAATTTTCAGACTCGTGACAATACTCATTGGTATGGAGTAGATAGTAACTTTTCCATATATTTTTTTTCATAAAGTACGCTTACGCTTCTATCGTATATGTGTTCTATGGTATAAAGGTTTATTACTCATTACTCAGATAAATAAAGTAGGTAGATCTATCATTACTAATAAAAAATGAAGCCACTTTTTAAATGGTCAGGTTATAAAAGTGATTATCTGAGCGTAAATGAACTAAAGGTACTGGCATAAACTACGCTAGTTTTGTGTGTATGCGTGAAAATACATGAAAGTAGCGTAGTTTTTTGGCTTCACTCAATTACAAGTAATCTATCGGTGAGTGAATTTATCTGAGACTTATTGAAAAATCTTCAGTTTTTTCGGTTCGGTTCGGTAGTTTTTTGTACTGAGGCCATTTTTAGTTGGCAACCAAGGAGGGAGGTAGTAGCAGCTGCGTCACCCACGGCCAATTCAGACAATTTACAGCCACAATTACTAATTGTAGTCAATGGGGCTCAATTGCTAATGCCGGTTTTTTGAGAGGCCACTTAATTCAGGTTGGGCGTCGTTTTGAGATGGCTTTTTAAGTTATCTATATAAATAAATAAAAGTGAAGTGTCTGTTTGTGATTTCAAAATAACTTTAATCAATGCATATGAAAGTATACACGATACCTTTAACAAATTTTTTTTTGTTTGTCTGTCTGTTTGGCTGAGGTAATCTTCTAAAAGACCGATTTTGATGGGACTTTCACTGGACTATAGCTGAAGATTTTTTTTTATAACATGTGAGTAGCAAACGAGCTTGCAGTCCACCTGATGGTAAGTGGCTACTCGCCCATGGACATTTGTAAACAACCCCAGATATAATCACGGTCATACCTGGGGTTGACCACAGATGCGTTGTTGCCCCTGAGGACTGAGATGGAACGCCTCGGATAAGTCGGTCTCCCTGACCACACTTATCAAGCCAGAACACAGCAGTGCTTAACACTGCCGTTTTAAGGCAGAAATAGGTGTAACATAGGCTACTTTGAAAAGGCGCTGAACACTGCTGTTATT
Source organism: Urbanus proteus proteus (assembly GCA_018251915.1). Classification (NCBI taxonomy): domain Eukaryota; kingdom Metazoa; phylum Arthropoda; class Insecta; order Lepidoptera; family Hesperiidae; genus Urbanus; species Urbanus proteus. Next base: position 8,381 of record DWPV01008397.1, read on the forward strand.
AAACAGAAATAAGCGTCGGTGGTACCACCATCAATGAGAAAGTAAATTATCATTATTTAGCAGGAAACATACTAATTAACTCCACGATATTTTCGCCTTCAAACTTCACATATGCGAAACAGTAGCCATTGACGCGTAGTTTAATCCAAAACGGCTTATCTTTTCCACGGTATACACGATAATAACCCGTATCGTATGATAATAAAAGCGATTTTTGTATAATGGTGCAGTAAGCGAAATTTCTTATGAATGAATACGCCTTGTGGTCAGCCCAGTGAGTTCATTCATTAGGGCAGCGCTTCTCAAAGTAACACGAGAAGGTACATCAAGTGCTAATGTGAAAGATTTTTTTCGGTATTATTTATTTTCATAATAATTAGGTACAATGCGATCAAAATAAGAATAGGAACGAAAATTACAGGCGGTGAGTGATCCAACTATTTTATTCATCTAAGATCATACCTAACAAAAAAATGAAGCCATTTTTAAAATGGTCGGGTTATAAAAGTGATTATGTGACCGTAAATGAACTAAAGCTACTGACAAGAAACTACGCTAGTTTTGTGTGTGTGCGTATAAATACATGAAAGTAGCGTAGTTTTTTGGCTTCATTCAAATACAAGGCGGTGTGTTATCTGCCTATTTTATTTGTCTGCGTGATCTTGGCAGAACCTATGCTTTATGTCGTATTAAATTTTGTTTGTGTATTCTGTCCCTATTCAAAATTCATGTATTATGCCACATACATATAAAATACATACATACATAACAGTTACTCATGTTAATTAAAATATTGTCAGCATGAATTAATGTTAACAGGAAGGTAATTAGTCATAATAATTATGATCAATAACTTCTGTCAGTCATCTCGATTTCAATCGAACTGAATTTGCCTTACACCTGTGAAGAAGGGTAATAAGAAAGGTTACTTGTCTTATTCATGAGCAGTGATAACCTAATAGTTGAAATCAGGGTGTCTAAGGTTCAAATTAGAAGCACGCACCTCTGATTTATTAGATTTGATCTGATTTATTAGAAATTAATTATCACTTTCGTCAACGGTGACGGGAAACACAAATCTGAGAGTTCTTAAAATTTCTCAAAGATGTGTGAAGTCTACCAATTCGCGCTTGGCCAGTGCGGTGGACTAAGGCCTAAATCCCTCTCTATATGAGAGGAGACTCCTGCCCAGCAGTGGGACGATGATGGGTTGACGTCAACTAATATTAGTTGACGTCTATAGGTGGCAGTGACTGCTTACCATCAGGTAGACTAAATAATCGTTATTGTTACTCTCATTTATTATTGAAGCTCAAAGTATAGGAAGAATTAAAACTTTGAGAACCTCAAGTCCAGTGGAACTCAAGGCTCGGGCAACCACATTAAAGTTTCTCTGCCTTTGTAGTGTTTTTATAAAGGACGCGACGTATGTGTTATGGTTTTATATTATACTAGCTGATCCCCGCGGTTTTACCTGCGTTTAAAAAGTAAAAAAGAATACATATTTAGACATAAATGTTATCCCACTTTTCTACCACGGCGCGCGCATGCGCGTGGAGCGCGCGCTAATGGATTTTTCGAAAATTAAAGTAGCCTATGTTACGCCTTAGACTTTCAGCTATCCTCCAGTGAAAGTCCCGTCAAAATCCGTCCAGCCGTTTAG
>DWPV01008398.1:0-10043 GCA_018251915.1 Urbanus proteus proteus
ATGTACATGGGCAGCATGGCCACTTACCATCAGGTGGACTGCAAGCTCGTTTGCTACTCACATGTTATAAAAAAAAATAAAATAAAAATAAAAATATTACGAACTGTACAAGTTGGTGGTTCAAAAAATCAAAAATAATTTGAAATGAGGTCTTATTACAATGTTTTCCAGAAATAAAAGATGTAAAAAAATTTCAACGTTGTTTGGAAAACAATATGGAAATTTATTAAGCAAATGTGTTAAGTTCAAACTAAAACTCCTATCATTACAGTAAGTATCGCGTAGGTAATCAATAAGCACATATAGTGAAATGTCTGGTAGATGATATATCAGCTGCTATAAAGCTATTAAGCTGTATCCACATTGTTACTCAAAATACAATGTCATTTTCACCATCCATACATTAAAACCAGGAAGTGTGCAGTTTGCGCGTTGCCGCTCGTCCACAACACGTTCAAAGCTGGCGGGTAATGGGGCAGCGAGCTCGACTGCGGTCCATTGCACACCACACCCGCGCTTTGCTCCTATTGCACTTGACGACTTTAGTCGCATATTTTGATTTTTAAAAATACTAGCAATCGTGCTTCGTGCGATTTGATGTGGTTTCGGAAGCCGATGTTAGTGGTTTAACTTAAATTTTGCTCTTAGTTCTAGATAATTTTATGAGTGTGGTGTACGTGTTGAGTAGTGTCATTACCTCTCTTCCCGTAGATGTGAAGGCGATCAAGGAATAAAGTCCAGGAGGTGGGCAGCAGCATTTTTTTGTGTAACATCGACATCTATTCTTGTTACCAATGCGAATGCAAAGCTCGGTGACTATTGGTAAAAACCTCGATTAGGGGACCTATGTCCTGCTCCATAGCTGGACATCACCTCAACAGGGTGATGGATGTATGGAAATTTCAAGTTATAACTTACTTATTTCGATTAAAATATTGCATATATTAAATCAGAACACAACGAAAGGCCTTTCGTTGTGTTCTGATTGATTGGATTGGATTGGTGAGGACACAACAATGATGTTGTGTTCTGAAGTAAAATATATAATTAATTATATAAAGTACTTAAATAATTATCTAAGCAATCAATATATTGACAAATTTACTATAAAACAGTACAGTTATTATATTATTAAATAAAATGGAAGTCGGAATGTGCATCACTGCTACTCGATGGAATCGATGCGCCGACGTTCAAAAAGTAAACAGCTGCAATTTGGATTTAGCCTCTACGCCTAATTTCGGTCGGTAGACTTATTTTAACATTAAATACACATACACAAATATCCCTTGGATAAACACATCGCCCCTAATATAGGCAGCGATGAAAAGAAGGGCCTAACTTCAATATCCCGTCATTGCAACCGCGCCTCTACCGCGAAGAAACAAGTCGCTTGATTAGGTAGGGCGCTTCAAGTGAGGGTATTATTTTGCTTGCACACAATTGGTGTTAGAAGTTCTTACTGAAGTATTTCTAGCGGGTCCTGAATACAATAAGTTTTATAATTACGAAAATTGTGCGTGAAAAACGAAGCGAGTTGTTTTTGTTTCATAAATGTAGAGTTCGGGGATGAGTCAGAGATGTTAAAAAAGTCACTAGAAAACTAATTAATATCAATGTCAAGGTTGTATAGAAATAGGCATAGGTACTTAGTTTAGTACGATCTATATATTTTTCTTTATAAGATTAAAGTACTTAGTAAACGTAAAACTTGGCGAATGACACCCGTGGCTATCTCAAACCAACGCCAGATAAGATACTATTAACTTGAAACATCTCGGATAAGTATCCCTTACCCCTAAGTTAGTAATTTGGTGGGCCTGGGTAAGCCTAGCAACGCTTAACAACCGCTATTTAATTGTTTTGCAATACGTGATATGTAATAGAGTAAAATAAATATTAATAATAATTCCGTGAAAAATCATGGGTAGGTATTTTATCAGGGTTTAGTTTGAGATTACTATTAAAAAGTTATGATATCCGTGTGACAAACAAAAAAGAGTTTTTATCTTGATACATGTCTGTGGTCATTAATCTCAACAGATGTCTCATTTTGTTTGTTTATCTTGCCTAAAGACTTTAGTTTGACAATGATGTTGTTACAATACTTAGCCCGTGCCTTTCGCGGAAGAATTGAATGGGTGTTCTCAGGCCATGGACAAAGCCATCACACGTCGAGGCGTCAATGTGGTGAGCACGTGGCACTAATCCAGTGTTAACATTATGTTACCTCAAACAATCCCTTGGCTTACTAATCTCTTTAAATATTTGTTATGTTACATTATCTACAGATTGTTTTTCTGATTAACGACTCATTAGGGTATTTTGGTATTTTACTATTTAAATCGATATAACTTCTGTAGCATAGCAACGCATCTGTGATTGACATCAGACAGATCTACTGTTTTATATGAAGTTGCTTGCAGGCTTTGACCATTACCAATAAGTAGACTGATGTCTGTTTACTACGTCAATCTTATAAAAAAGCAATAACCTTTCTTATTCATGTCTATTGCTCTTAACACTATTGTTAATTAACACGGGAAAAATACATCTAACACTACATAGAGAAACGATATATACACACTTGTTCTGTTGTTTTTATTTTTATTTTTAATGTGTTAACCGATTTTATTCTGGTAATAACTAAACGATTTTATAGATATTGTAACATCGATACGATGTTATTTCTTGCAAGATACGGTTAAAATACAAGACAAACACCGTGGTGTCGGCCCACTCTCAGGTCTCGACTCTGTTTATTTATTTACCTGTATCTTTTTCAATATACATCATTTTATTTATTTAGTATCAGTTTTGCACTGCCGGCTAAGCTTGAAATTCTAGGATTTATACTTATACTAAGTTAAATAAACTGGTACTAGTTCAAAAGTTGTATTATTTGCTTTAATAGAGTACATTGTTATACCTAAGTATGACACTTGACATAAAATGACTATTGATTCACTTTATGGACGGTTAAACTTATGCACTTATTTGGTCATTTGTATTCCATTGTAAGGTAAAAATAATAAACCTTTTCACATATACTTATTTCATTTTAGCAAATCTTTGTAATCTTTAAGCAGCATAGCTGTATAAAGTGTTGGGTAATATAGCTCTTGCCACAATAAAATAGTCGAGTGGATAAAATGTAGGCACCTGACAGCACCAAAACCGTATATTCGTCGGCCTCTAATTACTCAAGTGGGCATTGCATAGGGATTATAGAACGGCCTTATAAAAACTTAAGTGCGGAGCGTGAATTGCAAACGCAAAGTAAAAAGTCAACCTCGAGTGAAGTGAGGGACCTCTTATATTTTTATAAGTATCATAACGTCGGAAACGGTTAGATACCTACTCTTACAAATTTTATATAATTACATAGCTATGTTCACAAGCGAGCATTAATAAAATTTGTCACTCCAAGTGAAGTGTTGGACTTAAGCCGTGGTTAAACTTGGTCCCGTTTGTTTAGTTAACGCAACCGTCTGTGACGCCGCCGCGGTCTCCTCTCTCAGACCAGGTTCAAGTTCCGAGGTTCCGAGTTATGAGGTTAGGGCGGTTTTAACATACAAGATATAATACAATACATACACTTTTGCATTGGCACAACGCCCTCACTGCCGCCCATGAATATCAGCAATCAACTCTATATAGAGCAAGGGTTCAATCCGAAGCCGATCACTGTATTGCCGTTCCCATAGATAGACTCAGATGGTCGCCTCATATGTAAATTAGCCGGCATCTTCACCTTCCACCGCTTATATATGATAAGAAAAAAATTTTTTTTTTTACAAAATTACAGGCATTGATTTTTAATGTTGCGAAACATACACATTTTTTTCAATTCTTCAGTAGGCATTAAAAAGATCTTAAAAAACAGCCGAATCGAGAACCTCCACTTTTTGAACTTGGTTAAAAAACCTATATAGATAAGTTTTAAACTGCTAAATTCCTTCTAATATAACCCTTCAATGTATTCAAGCTTGTATTTCTTATAGCTTGTACCAAACGTGGCCGTGGCGTCCCGTTGCGTGGTATAAATCAGTAATTAGCCGATGACACTGCAACAACATTGCCACGTGCGCCGGCGCCCAGTTTTGCTCTTAACCGCTGTATCTTAATTCACTACAGAATATTCGAATAAGTCATACAGACAAACAGTATTTCACGATAAAAATCGTGTGAATTAGGTATGTGCAAGATTTTACGTCTCATGCCTAAGTAGGTAGATACTATACAGGGTGTATCGTCGACGGTGAAATGCGAAATGATGAGGATTAGCGAAAAATGTTGACACAAGTTACGAGATCGATTTTAATAAAACTGCATCATTAGATTTGATAAAGATATCTAATGGGAAGCACATAAATAATGTAAAATGTTAATAAAAAGCAAAAGGCTCATTTGTAAGAAAAGTTAACAAATGCATATTTTCAGACATTTATATACCTAGTACTTAAGCCTCGAAAATCATTTCTTAGTTTATTTATTGAAAAATTTAACAAATTCAAAATTTCCGTCGTATCTTATTTCTTCCAGCATCTTTCATTTTTCCTTATAGTTTCAGATTTTGCCACATGATAACAATGGACATCTTAATCAATCCGACGTTAGTAGATAAAAGTATTGATGTTTTAAATGTCTTATAGTAAGTTTTTTAATATTATCCCTAACTCTTGAAAAACCGCAAAAATAGCAGCAAAGAATGTCAAAGCCAATTAACATAACGGTAGTTTTGTTTAATGTGTACATAATTGTATACAAACTTGTTTAAGTCTGCTTAAGAGCTTCTTCGTTTATATACCTACATACTTAAAATGTCCAAAGCAATGAAAAAAATCGAAGTAGGTACCTACCTATTGTAATATTTAGGTACTAACTTATAACGATATTAGTAACTATATAAGTATACAATAACGTAATATAAGTAGTTAAATATCAAATCTGGTTAATGCCACACTTGAATATCGTATAACTTCTATGGTTTCCTAGAATGGCGTTACCAAATAGGTATATAGAATAAAATTTTATTTTTAGGTAGTTAAGATTCTTTCAATTCGCTATTGCTTATAACCGTAAGTTTATCATTACCATTATTACTAACAAAAAAGAATTATATTGTAACGACTATACCTAATTATTAAAGTCAGTTTTAATGCACCTACTGACATATAAGTTGTCCATCGGTATCTCGATCTCATAGACCCGGAGTAGTGATTTCCACAAACATTCGTTCATTTAAAGTTTGATATACAGAAAGATAAGTAAAGAAACTCCCAGACTCGACACAAATAAAAAAGGTATGTACCTAGGCACTTAACATACATAGATGACTTGGTGGGGAATCGAATCTGAACACTACGGTTATAGGTAGAACATAGTTGTTTGTGTAAAGTTTCAACTATGCGTTTTGAAATTTCCACAATTAGTAAAATATTATATAATTAAATTATTATGCCTCTAAAATAATCATAAGTACCCACTGAATAATTAGATTAGATATCTATCAATGACTCCAATAAAAAATCTATGAGGCAGGTTGAGTTCTTCGTAAGAATAAGAAATGAATTAGCGTAGATAATTCCATTATAGCTATAATATTACACAACAATTAGGGATGTCCACGTCCTTATTGTGTTGGGATTTGGATTTTATGAATGGCGGGCGTGCTCAATTTTAAGACTCAACGATTATGTTCCATTGGAAGAATCCGATGTGCAAACACTGTCATCCCGCATTCTCTCTCATCTTCACATCGCCACGTAGGTGTCGAGGAGGCCCACACCGATTTCAATGGGCCCCGAACAATGCTCGTCACTTGTCGCCTACCAAATCTGGTCAGTTTTGACATGTCGTCATGTTTTTATTAACGCCCGCTGTCATTGCTTCCACGGCGATTTCACGGCCGACGGACTACCCAATTTGCGACAATGGACCCTACTTCTAATTCCTATTGTCGTGGTTACGAATTTACGAGTCAGTGTTATTGCGCCGCACCTTACAATAAGGATTAAAAATTATTTGTTCAAATGACTTTATCTGAGCTGATGGGAAAGATATTTTTTTCTTCCTTATCCGATATGACTTCCTCTAGCTTATAAGCGCAATATTCGACTATATTTAAACCATAATAATCGTTATCTTCTAAAAACTGTAATTTCATTGATATTTTCAACATAATTATTTTTTTAGATATCTATATCTATGTATAAATAGGTATGATACGTACTTAAAGAAAATGTTAGTTTTATTGGAAAAGTAATTGGATTACGCATATATATTATTATATTTCAAATTTATTCAACATCATGACAGGCCACCTATAGATTATAAATTGTTTCTTTTCAAAAATACGGGTCCACTAAAAGGTAGAGTTTCCATGACACTTATAGAGGACTATTTCCGATGGACTTGGTGGAGATTTTAATTTGGAATGTTTACACAGCCGATGGGGGGATGACTAAACGTTTCGTGACAGTTTCTGATCTACAAAACGGCCAATAAAAGGTTCTATTGTTGTGCTTATGAAAATAAAAAATGTTTGTTCAAGTATCCTCCACCTCGTTACTGTATAAGGAGCATAAAATACAAAAATACTCGTTATAACGACCTCACAAGGCTTAGTTTCCAAGGCACATCACTAGATTAGGGTACAACATTTTGTATGAATCGAATATTAATATTATAGTTGTGTGAACTTGAAATGGAACTTATTCGCGATTGGACCTCACAGATTGTTTATTATTATTAATTTCTGAAAATCCTTTAACTAATTTTAATACGATTTTAACAGGCTTTTATCTGTTAGATAGAGTCGTGTCATTTAATTTTCTCCAATTTATATCCTTGACCAACGGTTGTGAGACTGTGTCCTAATAGGTACTTCATATCTTTTTTACGACTCTACATAATATACACTCATACGAGTAACACGTGGCTTATGTAAGTAGATAAATAGTATACCCATAATACGGTATGTACATACATACATGTATGTACATATGTATTTATTACATGATGATTGCAAACTTATTAGCATTAGGTACATCTATAGTATTCTATAGCCGCAGTATGAGTAGATACCTACCTACTTCACCATTGTGATAGCTTTGAATGCGTAAAATATGGAGAATGAAAATATTTATTTGTAGAAATTACTTTAGCTTTTCTATTTGCCAAACGATTTATTTTAGTTTAAGAAGTTTTAACTACTAATAACTTGACATGTTTTTCCTGTTTCATGCTTAAATCTATTCAACTTTGTGATGTATTGTACTTGTTAAAATTAAAAGAAACATCATCATTGAAAAAATGATCTTTTCATCATCATAAAAAGTTAAAGTAAATTGCAAAAATGATCACCTATGTTAACCTAAGTAAAGTTAAACTAATATGAATGTAAGTAGTTATTAAACTAGCAGTATCTTTAGCAGTCGCTCTAGTTTTTCATAAAACAACTATTTAGTGGGCGGCATCAGATAGGTAACACCCCGGTGCATACAATGGCGTCTCTGATGTCTTATAATTAAAGTTAATAAGTCTTTTCTCTACTATACCTACATACCCCTTTATACAAACAAATTAAACCTCTCTGTGGTTTTTAAAGTATCCGCATGAAAAAAGGCCACAGCTCGACAAATGTCGATGGAAGGTCGTCTCAATAAATAATATAATAAAAAGCAGAGGTTTTTCTAAATGTTTTTTCCTCGGGATTTGCATAATTATTTCTAAAAATTGCGTTTTATGTTAACATCGCTGTTTTTGTTATACCGATAAGTGATATTTCTTTTAAACTTTCATTATTGTCAATACGATAGGTATACCTACAGGTTTATGTAGGCATCTAAAATTTAGGTTGTTTTGCACATGAAGCTGGAACAATTAATATTATGTATGCAAACTAATCAAGGCAAGCTATGGATTATAAACACTACTCTGTAATTAATATGCTTTGCACCAATACACCGGATAGGTACGATGTTATAATTATATCTATGTACATTTATATTATGTGTATAAAGAGGTATGGCGGAGTAAATTAACAGAAAGCTGATGGTAGGTATATAATGGTGATTATTATAGGGTCGCAGGCAGGGCTGCCAAGCTGGTTCAATTTTTTTTGCTCAATGACATAAGAAAAATAAAAAGCTCACAGGGTGTTATATTATATAGGTTAGAGTAATAAAATAGTTTTATAACGTAGTTTTTTAATAATTAACATTAACAATGTAAAATAAAGTTGACAGTAGTTTTAAAAATCTGTGTTTGTCAAAGTGGGAGATAAAGCGTCCTTGTAAGCGATAAAGCGCAGGCTGGGGCTTCTGTTAAGCGTTTTAGAGGCGATAACTGATAGTTATGTATTTTGTATGACCTAGACACAGTCAGATTATTTTGCAAACCTATTTCGGAGACAGCTTTTATTGAAAATCTCTGAAATAAAAAGCTTCGTACGTATAAACATACTACATTCGATTAATTGAATCACATTAACCGTTTTCGTCATTACTCAATTTGAACATTTACTTATATTTTATCGATACTCGATAATATTTACGTAAATATGATTGGTGTATTGTTTTGAAATATTTATCTTTGTAGATTCAACCCTAGTCGGAGGCTTTGTTTCAGGTCGCCGCCCAGGCCGCGACGCATGCGTCGTCGCTCCCACGTTATTGAACGGGCCCACTTCCCTACCCTGGCTTCTTAAGCCAACCTTTAGTGGACACTGGCACGATTTAATACGATATTAATGTCATTCAACCTCCATATATACACATTACCTACCTATAATACCTACCATAAACAAAAACTAAAAACTCGTAGCTAAAATGAATTGTGAATTAAATTGAATTGTATATTAGTATATCTTATCTTTCAAATCGGTTTACTCTATTTAAAATTTAATTCTGAAAGTAAGTAAAACTAGTTGATCAGATAACTTACTACATACTTACACTACACATATAATCAGACTACATGCATGCTTGTTACTCAATGTTAGGAAAATAACATAAAATATACCTAAAGCAAACCATAAAGGGCTCTACCACAACGATTTATATATCAATCTATAATTCAAAAATCAATATCTGAGGTCTCTACATAATTCGCCGGATACCATTACAGCTTCAGAAGCGGTGAAATTGACAGCAGTATGACTAAGCATATTAACGGCTGTAAGAAATTCAATTTATAAGGCCGTGAACAGACATCGGATCCATGGTATATAAAATGTTATAAAATAACAGACTGCCTACAGTTACTGACGAACGTGCATTGTCATCATCGGAATTCGAATGAGCATTCCGCTCGTCACTACCCGACGTACAATTAAAGAGTAAATGTAAAGTAAATACTCGACATTTATTGTCGATTTGATCCGTGACGTTCGTGTAGAGTGGCCGACGTCTCGTTTGCGAAGCTGTCGATAATTCCTATTCCGAGGTAGTAAAGATGTTTTTTCTATATAGCTAAACATTGTCGCTTTGTCACTCGAATTCAACCCACGCAGCCTTCAAATTTTATGTAGTGGTTGAATAATTTTATAAAAGTGGGAGATTCCAAGTTTGTTATTTTGGAGTGACTTAGATTACAAAGTTGTTTAGGTGAGAGTAGGTACCTACTAAGCTTATTGGTTTAATAGTACACATAGGTACCTATTGCTTGTTACCTGTGTCAAAAGTAAGTTGTAGGTATAAAAGTTACTTTTCTCTCTCGCGGAAGTAGTACATTTTTTCGGGATAAAAGGTACTCTATGTCCTTTTCTGGACCCCATACTATGTATGTGTATGCAAAATTTCATAACGATCGGTTGAGAAGTTAAGGCGTGAAGACGTTACAAACAAATAAACGGACATTCCCATTTATAATTAGGATAGAGTAGGTAACTTATTACAAAAAGATCATGTTACCTACAAGTATCTATAATTATTGACATTGCACCCTGAATCATTTGAACAACCATTTTAATCTCAATTTTTTTCTGGCTGAAATATCATAAACAATTCAGTCAATTTCAGACACGGGTTTATAAGGTA
>DWPV01008399.1:0-10042 GCA_018251915.1 Urbanus proteus proteus
TTACACGAGACCAACAATAATACGCTTGCGAGGAATATTGAATTACCAACATCAAAATTCTGTTTGCTTAAAAAACGCGTGAAGATGATGAATATTTTGAAAGATATATCATGAAAAATAATCACAAGACACAAACATTTTGCTTAAGCAAATAACTTCTGACTCAGTCCGGCAAGAAGTTACGATAATTATCGGTGAAATTGAACATCATTTATGTTCATTTAATATTTTCGAATGAGTGTAAAGTATAGTATTTTGCACGTAAAAAAGAAAATATAGCGTAAATCCATTTTAAAAGCTGATTATTTCTCAGAAGCGCGACAGAAATAAGGTGATTAGGAATGGTTCAAATAATTAATGATTCAGCGCGTATTCAGTGATTATTTTCCAATATGAAATTAACTGATTCCCGTTGTCAATATTAATATTCCTTTTTATACTGAAACACAATTCTCATTAATAAAAAAAAACTCAAATAATTTTTAAACGAGAAACCAAACAATAAACCTTCCAAAGTATTTTATTTCACTCCCGCTCAAGTTTACCTTGAACCAAGTAAAGCATAATTCCGGGAAACATCTCAAGACACTATACCGTATAACAGATCTCTTGGTATTGATTGCAGAAACTAGTGCACTAGATAGTTCCACGACGTGGGAGTTAAAGCAGCTTTGCTCAGTATCGACGTTCTAAGAAGTCGGAGAGACTTCCACAAACCCTACAAGAATACGCTTGCGGAGAATATTGAATTTCCGATACCAAGATTCTTTGTTAGGATTTTAATCGTGTAATATTAATGATATTTCGTTAAATGCATAATTATTTAGATTTTTTATAAATATGATCGAAGCAGCAAACAATCATATAGTCACTTTGATGTACACAGTATATGCCCACCGCTGTAATCAACCCCAAATAGGATCACACACCTAACTTAGGTCGCCAACAGATGCGTTTCTACCCCTGAGGACTAAGTTGCAACGCTTCGGATAAGTATGTCTCCCTTACCACACACTTCAAACCAGAACACAGCAGCGCTGAACTCGGCTGTTATTAGGCAGAATAAAGTGTAACGGTGATGCCACTGGTTCAAACCACATGGGTTCTACCACCTTCAATCCCATTTTCAGTAGATATTTATTCCTTTTTCTATATGGAATTAACTGCAGCATTCTGATACCTATCCAGCTCCATACTTTTTTGTAATCAAACAAAAGCCCCATATACAAGAGGGACATTCGAATCGAATCGCTTTTATGTGAAAACGGGATTTTGAGTGAAACGTGCGTGACGCAGAGCTGATAAAATTGGAATGTATTTTTTATACGGCGTGAATATCAATTGCAGATCTGTTATTTTGAAAAGCTAAATATTTTTCAGCTAAAGTCTCAGATAAATAAAAATCCGTAGATTACTCTCCGCCTTGTATTTGAGTGAAGCCAAAAAAACGCTAAAACGCTACTTTCATGTATTTATACGCACACACTTAAATAAATGTAGCGTTGTTTCTTGTCAGTTCCTTTGTTTATATCCTCACATAATCACTTTTATAGCCCGACTGTTTTAAAAATGGCTTCATTTTTTTGTTAGGAATGATGGATCTACCTACTTTATTTATCTGAGGATAAAGTAAAAAATAATACGGGTTTACGGTAATCATTATGTTTTTCTAATGAATTTTCTCTCTATCCGTTTATTAATATCACAGACATTTGAGATGTAATATTTTGACCCTAAGTAGGCCATCCCTTTCCTGATAGGGTTTTGCTAATGGTAAAATATAAGGCCTGATTCAATATTATAAGGCCTAATTCAATAGTAACAACCGGAACTAGAGTGCATTCCCAAAGCACGGAAGCGCGGACTAAGTTTGGCACTATCTCTCATCTCACCCCGGGCCTCGCCCAAAGTTACTTGACTTTGTCGTTAGGTTACGTAGTCCACAAGCTACGGAGTCATTTGCACTACATTTCACTTCCTTAAACCTAAGATACAGCAGCCTTACTCCGCTATTATAGGATAGATACAACTGCCGCATTGGGACCTCTATGATAGAAATATAGATTTCTAACATTTTAAATCTGTAATCTTACTAATATTGTAAAGCTGAAAGTTTGTGAGGATGGATGGATGGATGTTTGTTACTCTATAACTTAAGAACGGCTGAATGGATCTGGATGAAATTTAGTTTAGACATTATTCTGGGATAACATATAGGCTACTTTTTGTCCCGGGTGTTGTGTTCCCGTGGGATACCTTTATTTTGTTTTATCGCCGTGTCAATCTCGCTACATGTTTATTGATTTACTTTTCAAACGCTGGTGAAACCGCGGGGATCATCTGGTTGCCGATATTTCGACCCAGTTGCATGGATCGTGGTCACGGGGAAACTATACGTACATACGTGCAGCTTGGTTTTTTTTATGTTTACCGACTTCAAAACAGGACGAGGTTCTCAATCAATGGTGCGTGGATCGGGAAATCTGAAACTATAAGGAATAAGGAAAAATGCTGAAACGACTTGCGAGGCTGATTTTAATAAAAACAAAAACTGCCTTAATCCGTGTTTCAAAAATATGTTTCCCTAGTCCGAAATCGTTCATTAATAAAATCGCTATCAGATAGTTCTGCTTATGAAGATCAAATCCTGGAAAGTAACTATACATGTTGAAGTAAAGGAAAGGGCTCGTTTCCTATCAATATCCTATACAAACACACCGGGTCCTCCCAATCTAACAACGCACGCGCACACCACGCATGAACACTACTCGCTGTGTGTTTGAACTCAGTTGGCATTTTACGGGATCTCATCTTCGAAATTATCATTGTGTAGGTGTGTATTAAAAAATGCTAAACTAATTTTAATTAAGTATTCTTTTCTACAGATTCACTCTTCATTCCTGCCCAATCAACGACATCCCGCAGAGGACCAAAGGAAAATCAAAGCCGTACATTGTACGTCAAAAATAAATCGTTTGGTGTAAAACTAAGCATTTCCTTCGTATTATAAGTATTTTAAAAATCGATATATGAAAAATACCTATAGAGTAAATTGTATTAATCAATAGTTTTAATAATGCTTAGAATATTATTTTTGATGTAACTCAAAACTGTAAGTACTATTATAATTATTTTAACTACCAAATTGCCTATTCTCTTGTCTTATAAAGTGCTATATAGTTATTAATAATGACGATTGATTAATTAATATAATATAAAAATAGATGACTCGTAGCACCCAATAATATAAAGTAAATATCTATTAAGTTAAAATATAATACTGATTTCAGTTAATTACTTTTATCGTTTGATAGTTATTTTACGTTTTAGACACTTTTATTTTGTTATGCAAGCGTAATTAATCTGTATGTTCTAGAAAGAAGATAATTATTTAAAATATAGTTCTTACTTTATCGTAAAGATTTTTTTGCACAAATTAAAAAAATATTGCTACAAGAAATGTATTCTTAATTATGTGGAAATATTAGAAACAATATAAATCAAATAATGGAAGATGTAGCTAAAATTAAATTATTTGTGTCCGACCCTTATTTTTACCAGACATTCTCGGAGGGAAAGTAATGTTTTATGAATGTATCCATACTCTTAATGGATTTTAAGAATACAATTTTAACGCAAAATTGAGCTTAATGGCGGAAGTATAGCGGCTATAATTTGTATAGCAGGAGCTAACAAGTTGATAAGATTCCAAAGCGAAGAGGTGATGATATTCGGGTTTTAAAATTGCATTTAAATTAGAAGTGTAAAGCTATTGTAAAGGCAGAGTTATTAATATGAGGCTACTGATCGTTTGAAGGGGTGTATAGTCTTTACTCTTTAGTTGCCATGAAACTATAACTCAAAGTTAGTTCTCAGAAGTAGTATCCCATTTGTAAGGTACTACCTAATATATATTTTTATAATTAAGCCTAGCAATAAGGCAGACGGACCACTTGATGGAAAGTAGTCACCGTCGCCTATGGACATTAGCAACACCAGAGAGAGAGAGAGAGAGAGCTCTTTTCGCACCTTTTTTGAAGAGCCCTATGTCATAGCTCTGGGAATACCTCAGGAGGCAGTTCATTCCACATTTTGCACGTTCGCATCAAAAATTATCGTGAGAACCGAATATTAGATGGATTGCTATTTGTTTACTTACTTACAAAAGATTCCATTACACAATATAATTGATTCTGTTTATTGATTATTTATTAATCAGTTAGTAATTAATTTAATGGTGCATATAATTTTATTGTCGATGTCATTGATATTCATATCTAATACATAGAAAACACTTGTAAATATCAACCTATTAAATATAAATACATTTAATTGAAGTTTTTTATTTACATTTCGTTTATTTCATTTTTCGCCATAATTGTATATATTATAATTATCGCTTTGCATATTCTGATATAAATAATATTTGCGCAAAACTATTATTAAAAAGATGAGTTGATAAACATTTAATTACTATATATATAGATAATTAACTAATTGTAACCTGTTTAATTGTTAAGTTTAACATTACATGGAAATATAGTCACCACTCACTGTCTCACTGAAAATAAATCAACTTATTTATTTATATTATACACATACATATTAATTATACTTCTTACAATTATACTTTTGCTAGCGGTCTTTCTTAGTAAAGTTGTGAATATTTCTTAGTGAATAGGTAGATTTAAATAGTTAAACATCCCTTAAATATGTGTTGCAATAACAGTATACTTGGCGCATTTTTTTAAGAAATTTTAACAATTAGTTTGTTAACTATATCATTGACCGGCGTCGCAGAAGCCTTGCCGCGGTCACAAATAAGTAATTTGATAACAAAGTATCTCTTGAACTCCGACATCCGAAGAGGCTTGTGCCGATAACATATTCGCCCTTAGATACATTTATCAGTTATATTTGTTCCATAACAATCATAACACGAATATTATTCTTTTGTCAGCTGAGCCTTAAACAACATCTTATAACGTAATTTAGTGTTATTGTATATTTTAAAGACAATATGTTTAAAGTTATCAAAGACGGTTGTATAAGGTGTAAGGCGAGAAATTTTTTGAAAAGTAAAAATAGTGCGCGACAATTTTCAACGAATCAAGATGTAGTGGCGTCTGCGGATGTTGTTATTATTGGTAAGTCTTCTTTGTATCTTCTTTATCGTTATATTCTTCTTCGTATTAGATTTCTCCTCTTTAATATAAGATATTTTTAACATAACATATTATTGTACTTAGAAAAAAAGAAAGAAAGAGTTAAGAAAGCTTTATTCTTATTGTTCCATATCGCAATGATACTTTATGTGCTTGAAATTTGTTTCAAATTGTAACTTACGAATATATATTTTTAGATAAAGGATTTCTAATTGTTATAAGTAATGTTTTTTGTATGTAGGTGGTGGAATAGCAGGGTGTAACACATTGTACCAATTAACAAAACGAGGTGTGAATGCAGTTTTGTTAGAACGAGCCAAGTTGACCAGTGGGACAACTTGGCATACTGCAGGCAAGTTATATAATTCAATTTCTAATGACATTGTTCAAAAAGTCTAGTAATTAAATAATTTTATTAGAATAATTCCCTTTCACAATACATCTACGCTTATCGTTATTACATCAGTCTAATAGAAGTTACATAAAGTGTACGAATTATTATCATTGGTATAATTATGTGACGGAAAGGAAGGAACTAGCGAGTATTATTAATTTTCCTTTATAATTATTGACATTGTATAGCTATTAATTTCTATTATTTTTAAATTATTGATTATTATGTAGAACATTGCAATACCCTGACAGGGTGCATGCTTGCACTAATATTAATTGTAAGATCTGATTTAGAAAATAAGCATGAGCAATAAATATTTTGAATTTGAATAGATCTTTTTTATGAGGAACTTGGATTGATCTGAGTCAAAAATTGACGATAATCGGCTTATAATTATGTTGGTTTTTAACGATACCTTTGATACATACTTTTAAGGTTTGGTATGGTCACTTAGACCCTGTGATCTGGAAGTGAGACTGTTGCGAGACTCCAGAAATGTATACAATAACTTGGAGAAGGAGACAGGAGAACATTCCGGATGGATTAATAATGGTGGAATGTTCATATCGCGTAGCAAGGTAGGAAAGTAAACTTTCTTGCATTGTCTGCTATAAACAAATGTAAAAAATCTTCATAATTCAAGCTTATTGAAAGTTAATGGAAGTATTCCATTCACTTTCAATAACGCCGTACCTGCATTCTTCCACTTTTATATCAAAAGATTTATATTATTATGTATATTCTATTCCCTAGGTTCGCACACAAGAATACATGAGACTCCACACTTTAGGCAAAGCGATGGACATTCCCAGTCAGGTTCTGGACCCAAATGACGCACAGAAACTATTTCCCCTCTTAGACCCTTCGATCTTCAAGATGGCTCTGTATTCTCCCGAAGACGGCACCATAGATCCCACCATGGCGTGTAATGCACTCGTGAAAATGGCAAAGAAAAATGGGGGTAAGGTAAGTAAACACAAACATCAAATGCCTTTTTCTGTAGCTCTACATTAATATTACGTAAGTGATGTTAGGTTAGGTTGGAACCGTTCGTAATACAGGCACTGAACATAAAGACACGCAGACAATATGTAATTAAAATAGTCAGTCTCAGAATTTTACTTGTTTTTGTTTTGAAAATTTCATTACATAAATAGTCTTATTATCCTAAAACAGTATTGAGAAGGTTCGTAAATGTTCATTAAAACATGGTTACTACTTATTTACAGATTTATGAAGATTGTCCTGTTCTCGATATTCACTACGCTCATAATTTGCTGGGGAATAAGGAAGTTACAGGTGTACGGACAGACAAAGGATTCATTAAAACCAAATGTGTTGTTAACTGCGGAGGTAAGTTATTGGCCATTTACCTCTCTTAATATTTAGGTTAACCCCACTAAACTATACGATCCGTTCAAGTAATGATTTTATATACAATTTTTGATAGTGTTTTATTTTCTATATATCTCTCCCCTTTCTCCTTGAACTCATTTTCACTTAATGAACTAATCCCACTATACTGTAGTATTCACTAAACTAATTTTATTTGTTTACAATTTTCAGTGTTTCATCGTGAAAATTGTAAAGAAAACCATTCATTCATCATTCACCTTTCTCTTTCTTCATCCCTCTTTTTCTGTGTCAATTTTCAGTATTTCATCCTAAAAATTGTAAACATATAAAACCATTCATTGATCATTCACCTTTTTCTTTCTTCATCCTTCTCTTTCTGTGTCCATAAAGCCAACCCCACTATATTAATCGAACCACTTACATAACTATCGATTTTATTTGTTTAGGTACAATTTGATAGCATATTAATTTCTCTCTCTCTCGTTCTTTTCCCCTCTCTTTCTATACTGATTGAAACGATTGTATTATTTGCATAAATATGTTTACGTTTCATGCGTTATATTTTATCCAGGTGCCTGGGGTGGAAGAATAGCCAGGTTCGCCGGAGTACCGTCCCTACCTCTCATTCCGTTCAAACATGCCTATGTAGTGACTGACTCCATTCCCGAGATCCGCAACTGCCCTAATATCAGAGACCATGATGTGAATCTGTACATTAAGATCCAGGGGGAAACCTGCCAGGTCGGCGGATATGAAGACAACCCTATTATTTTAGACCAGGTTTGTAATCACAATTTGTTGCCGCAACTCTTTTTATATCCCACTGTTGGTCATGGGTCTACTCTCATAACTGGAAGAGGCTTGGAGCGTGCTCTACCACTCTGTTCCAATGCGTGTTTTTGAAAGTGGGACGGGTTAGTGGCCAACCTATGTCAGATGTTTTCAAATTACCCATAAGGCCTCCGACGAGGTTTTAACGACTGCTATCCCATAATAATAACAATCGGGACCGACCAATGGCTTAACGTGCCCTCCGAAACACGAAAACGCGCTTCGGAGCATGCATGAAATTTTGCCACTAGCGGTCACCCATCTACCCAGTAACCGCGATAGTCGTTGCTTAACTTTGTAAACTGGTTGAGATCCGCGCAATCGGAGTGTGGAGTGTAGCCATCATTAGCGTAGTCAATGTGAAAATCTTAGAAGGGTGTGTATGCCGGTTAACTTACAATGACTGTGACTATCTTAGTGTCAACCGGAGACAAAACCCTGGACTAATACGAAGATGGCTATATACATAGATGTAGGATCCTACTATCGATAAATGTCCATGAGCGGTTCGCCATCAGGTCGACTGTTCATCATAAAAATATATATTCTAAACGATTCTCAATAAATGATTTGTTTATAGGTTGCTGACAGTCAACAATTCCACCTATACGAGCTAGACTGGGATGTTTTCAACGTCCATTTGAACAGTGCTGCGTCACTTTGCCCAAAGCTAGGCAAGATTGGTATTAAGAGCACTGTGTGTGGACCTGAGTCTTTCACTCCCGACCATAAGCCTTTGTTGGGAGAGGATCCTAATGTTTTTGGTAAGTGGATCAATTCGCCTCTATAAAATAAAAAAAAATACTGAGATATTTAAGTAAGGTTCCAAAACTTGGCCAAAATTACTTATTAATGCGGAGTGTTGGCAGTTTTTGCTTTGCTTGGATACAAAGGCATCGTAGTTTAGTAAATAGTTCATTTGTGTGTTGGTATTTTTTTCATTTAATAATGAAATTTTGGGGGTCCGTCAAAATTAACGCCGGTCAGAAGGGGACCCTACCAAAACAGTTAGGTACCTATAGAGTATAGACATTTTTGTACGTATTTTAATGTTTATTTTTGTTAAACAAATGATCTACATAAAAAATCCTTAATATTATGCTGTTACTTTCAGGGCTGTACCATAACTGTGGCTACAATTCAGCCGGCATGATGTTTTCTGCTGGATGTGCGATACAAATGGCGGAATGGGTTCTCACAGGAAGGTAAGAGTAATTTCAATACCTAGTACATATAAGTCCAATGTTATTATAGGAAAGTTCAATCAATCCAAAATGTGTCCAATAGGACTTTGATTTCCGACGAAATTGTGCTCTTAACACTAGAGTAGATATTTTGATGGTAGTCTTAGTAATTTGACGACCCACGTGGTGGAACGGTTACCATACCGGACAGACACGCGATGTGTCCCGGGTTTGATTTCTAGCCAGACAGACATCTGATGACATCTGACAGACAAATGATGAATTTAGATTTCTGTTCTAGATTTGGGTGTTTGTGTATTCGTGTATGTGTGTGTCCATGGCGCCAACGAAACAGAAGAAAATCCTACTGTGGGGCTATAAGTGTAGAAAGCGTTTTAAGTTTTTAAGTCTAATAGAGTTTTAGAATTATTTAGGAGGATTATTATTTACATTTAAACGATTTGATTACTAGTGAAATGAACCCATTACGATATTTTAACAATCAAAATAATTTCTCAATGGCTGTTCAACTCTGCATATTAAAGGTTATCGTTAGTTCAGACTTGTTTGCATTAAATGTTTATGTACGTTATTGTTTATATCAAAACAATTGTGTCATTACGTAATAATTGGGCGAAATGTATCATTGAATTTTTGCATTATCGGCATTGTTGTATAATTTTGTTTACAATCATGTCAATGACGGTAATATTTTTTATAGTACAGTATACTATTTAAAATCAGGCAAAGTATAATTTAACTAACTGAACAGAAAAATATATTCATAGTAACCAATAGATTTGCAGATTTATAGGAACGAAAAAATTACAAAGATTTTTAGTTTTAACATTTTCCTGATATGCTTCTTAAAATTTTTAGTTCATAGACTGAAATGTCGTCAATTTAGGTACGTATTAATTTACCCTATTTAACTCTTATTCTATTTAACTTTGTCCATTAGTGTCAAAAAAACAATAGGATTAAGCATAAAAATCTGGTGGTATCCGCCCACATGGTTAATTAAATGTCGATAAATTGGTCTATTCCACTTTGATCACCTGGGTGATCATTTTCCACTAAAAAGTGGAATATGATCACCTGAGACAAGATCA
>DWPV01008400.1:0-10041 GCA_018251915.1 Urbanus proteus proteus
ACCTTGCTCTAAGCTTGCTTTATAATGACTAAGTACATACGTTAAGATCTATACCGGCTAAGCGCGCTTAATTACCAACGTCTAGAGCGCAAATTTATTAAAAAAAAACAACATATTCATTAAAAAATATTTATATGGCAAAACAACGCTTGCCGGGTCAGCTAGTTATAGTATAAACAAATACATAAAGACATTTATTTAGATGTTAAAGAAAAGAAAACAAGAGAAAGGCGAAAGTAAATGCCGCCATTTCTCTTACATCTTTACGTGATTACTTATAAAAAAAATATTGTCTTAAATACTAAAATAGAAACGTAAAAAAAAACATTATTCAGGAAACAAAATATTTTAAGAAAAACTTCGGACATAAAATCAGAAAATATCTGTACTATTGTAATAAAAATATTTCATCGGATTTAATCTGGTGAGACAGTAAGTTAGACACAAATTTAGTCAAAATAATTCCTGGCTGGTCCTGTTGGA
Organism: Urbanus proteus proteus; assembly: GCA_018251915.1. Classification (NCBI taxonomy): domain Eukaryota; kingdom Metazoa; phylum Arthropoda; class Insecta; order Lepidoptera; family Hesperiidae; genus Urbanus; species Urbanus proteus. The sequence goes on from DWPV01008400.1 coordinate 484, forward strand.
TGGGGTCCAGGGTTCGTTTGCATCCAGGAAATTTCATTTGGCAACGCTCTTAGATTCAATCTGGACTTACCATGATGTAATGGGATTTCAGAAGCGGTTTCTATAAAGGTAGGTAGAAATATGAGATGTGAGGCGGCTTTTTGATTTTTTGTGAAGAACCCTAAATTTATGAAAGACCTTCGTAATATTTAAATTGAAAGATGTTGGCGTTGATTGAATGTTTTGTGGACTCTACGAAATATTACTATAATTATATAAATTTATTTGATTTAAAATTTTATGAACCAATTAATATAACATATGAAAATAATTTTCTGAAGTCGTGTCAAAATATATTGTACATTAAATAAAAGTTAAAACCCTTTAAATAAACATAACAAATTAATATAATACCTACTATGGTTATCATATAAATCGAATCGTATTATTTGCATAATATGTTTTCTACATATCAAAAAATATTGCTCCAATGATCGGATTAATTTCTCGCAAACTATGCAAAAAATATGATTTGATAATACCATCCAGATATTCCTTATATCTCTGTTTCGGATATTTTGATGTTTCAGCTTTTAGCAAAATTGAAAGGTTCGATTGCCGCCTATCGGCTTAGGACACTGGTTCTCAACTTGGGAATCGTCTGGACTAAAATTAAATAAGCAGTTTAGATAAAATTGGTGAAGTTTATTGTGATACACCTACCAGTGTAACATTAATGTCATTGTAATTACCATTACAATTGTCATTGTAATTGTCATTTAGATTACAATTTCATGTAACATATTCGAAATTACTACTTAAATACATATAATGTAAATTAAGTTGATGGTAAAATTTCATGAGTATTTTCATGCACGTTACATACATGACATTTATTTGTAACATAAGAATAACCTTAATACTTTGACAGAAATATTTTTATACATAAAGAAAATTTAAACTTATTTATAAATCGTCATTTTAAATTATTCAAGTGTCGTTAAATACAAATGTAAAAAGACGCTTCATTCGAATAATATCCCTTTGTTCAGACTTAAAACTTGAAATAATAGTGTCAAAACTTTGAGAGCCGCTGCCCCAAAGCTCCGAACTAGAAAGCTTTGTAGCACAGAGGATGAAAGTTGCTTTACGAGTATTTTTGTATTGAAATTTTCATCCGATACATTTATCTTTTATTGTTATTCGGATCTCGTGTCTGTTATTTTGTTTCAATTTACATGTATCGATGTTTGTTGGTACGTTCATTTCGGCTTGTTTTACGCGATTTTGCTTTGTTATACGAGAGCTTTTGAAAATAAGTTATCGGTTGAAACTTTTGAAAGAATCTTTTTTGATTATTTTTTTATTGTTATGCTAATAAGTTTGTTGTTATCTGTATTTAAGTTTCTTTTATCGTTTGGTATCTTTAACTTGGAGATTTCAATCTTATGTAGACATGTGTTTTGTGAATGATTAGCGTTTGTATTATTATACGAATGTTAAAATCCCCGATTTTATTACGTTTCTTATATAAATTTTCCTATAAATTGTTTATTGTTACTACGCTTTTAAAGTTTTTAATGCTTATAAAAGTTTAAAAATACATATCTATAATTATGTCCAATGCAACTGAAACAAAAGTAATTGACTAGCTTTTCCATAGATATTTTGGTCTAGCTTTTCCATAGGAATTTAGTCTAAAACCTAGATGTTTTAAATTCAATCAGTTTATTTTAAACTGTAATTTTTACGCCTTTTACTTCATTTACGGGACGTTTACAGGCGACCTGATACAACCCTTCAGTGCGGGTTCGATGCCCGTGCGAAATAGAGCGGTAAATCCACTGACCGCTCACCCATACACGTTTGTTACGCTACACACATGGCTCTGTTGATGTTAATTCGAATTAGATTAAACCGATTTTATACTCTTTACACTGAGGTTTAATTAGCGAAGCGATTTTAATTAATCTTTACATATACTTTGCTATGTTTTAATTAAAAATAAAATATTAAAAAAAGAAAATTTCTACTACCTTTAAACTTAATAAACTTTTGGAAATATTGATGTTTGTATGTTATAATTAAAAACTATCTAGACCGTTATCTACTATGTATGGAACTTAAATACGTGGCATTCGTGAAAGAAGGGTTAGTTCCATTAAGTTTGAATGTACATTTCGTCAAATCTTGCCAAAGGAAAAAAAACTAAAGGTACAAATAATACGATTCATATACATCGTTAGAATATTCATTAACATAAAATATTAGAAGCAGAACGGGTTGGTTCTGTTCAGTTATTTATCCCGTTTCGTCACATTTATTTATGGTACACTTCATTGCAAAACTCATACGTGATAGAAAACAAATTGCGTAATTAAATGCACCACTTGGCTTAAACAAATTCAATGTCAATTGAGCAAAGACAGACGTATAATTCATAAGCATTGAGAAAACTCATTTACATAATGCAACTGGAAAATCGGGTCGGTTTCTATTCGTCATTCGTTGTGTTTCGTCGCAAGCAAAGATAAACTTTCAGATATTAATGTAGTTTATTTATTAATTCTTTATAAGATTATTAAAAAATTATGAGTTATTTTTTGTTTTTTAACTTCTGTAAATCTAGCTTCTGTAAATTCAAAATATTTCATTAATTTTTAAGTAGAATTACTAACAGTCCGACTGATCTTTGGTTCCAGTTTGAAATGATAAAGCAGATATAATTTAGTAAGAGAGCAGATATATGTATTTTAGTTAGAGAAAAAGTTATTCTTAACAAAAATACGTATTACGTACTACGTGCTTTACTACTTACCGTACTATGTACCTTAGTTTAGTGGTAGGTTTCCATAAAATATTTATGAAATAACAATAATAAATTCTGATACAAATAATAATTTTATTCTGCAATATGTACCTATGTAACGAAAGAGGACCAACCCTGTTTCATGCTATAAGCAGTATAACTTTGGATGAGTGATGATCGACCTGAAAGTGCGGTTTGCCTGATTTACTGTCGAGTGTGATACACTGTTCAGTGAAGTATCAAATACAAGGCCATAACTTAGAACGTAGGACGCGTGGATAGGATAGATCTTAGACGAATTCATATATTTTTATGGGTGATAATTACGATATTTAAGAACACATACGTTCGATTTTTATAGAATAAACGCTTTTATAATGTACATAAACATAGTATTACCTTTATTTGTTTTTGATGCTAGCTTTCTACATGCCATTTCTAAAATAGATAGAATTATCTTTCATGCAATTAATTTGATACTAGCTGAATCCAGCGGTTTCACTTGCGTTTAAAAATTAAAAAGTCAAACAAAAAACAGACAAAAAATGCATTTTTTGATGTATGTATCGTGTATACTTTCATACGCATTGAGTAAAAAGTTGTAATTTTCAAATCACAAACACACTTAAATTTTATTTATTTGCAAATATACTCAAATACGTAAAGAAACAGAATTGACCCTGTTTCATCCTACAAGCGGTACAAGTTTGGATGAGTGATGATCGACCTGAAAGTGCGGTTTGCCTGATTTACTGCTGAGTGTGATACACGGCTCAGTGTATCAATACAAGGCCATAGTAAGCTATGTTCCTTAGAACAGCAACCGTTACTTCCCACGGATGTGTAGGACGTGGATGAAGTCTAAGAATTAGGATAGACTTCTATTTTTTTATGAATCCAGGAGATAGGTATGGTTAAACGTAGAAAATGAAAAGGAAAAAAAAATATTTTTCTGATTTGGAGCAGGCTGCTCCAGCCATTGCCTGCAGTGAATTTATAAATGTGAATGTGAATAGTTAATGTGATAAGAATGTCATAGATATACATTAAATAAAAAAAAAAACAACAAAAAAAGTAAAATTTAACATCATATATACTTACAAAAGTTAACCAATTCAATGTATTTCCCGAATTTTAATATACGTTACTGAAAATTGTTGTCATAAAAATCACAGTTCACAAAAATACTCTTGAAATATTTACCCTAGGTATAAAAAATTAAAAGTAACAATTTCTACGCTGGTGCAAGGATTAAACGCCACTACAAAATCCATAAATAAACCATTTAATAGGCGTGCAGTTAGTGTTCCATATTGAAACCCGTAACTATAAGTTAATGATAGTAGCAACTGATATATGTAGTCTAACTTCGAATGAGCGATGATCGACCAAGAAGGCGGGTTGCCGTTGATTTACTACAGTTAAACCGGCCCGCATAGTTTGGTGGGACACAGAATGCTATACATTGGAAAGTACTTTAAATTTTTTTGCATTCTTTTGGAAGATATTTTTTGTCGAATACATAAATACAATCAATCGATTTGAATATCAATCGTTATACAAAATACTATAATTTACTGTATTTTTGGGTAAATGATCAATTAACTATGTACTTTAATTTAAGTATTTCAAATGGTATTGTGTAGAACTAGGTACAATTTTAACATTGTGCTGAAATATACCTACAAGAATGTAGTAAAACTATATGCTTCGAATAATATTAGTGTCTTTAGAACTACTTTTTATGGATATACCTATATTATAAAGGCAAAATACAGTAATTAAATCTCTATATCTATTATACAGATGCCTCCATACATATTCACGTTACGCATTCAATCCTATGTTAATTCCATCCTTCCAAATTACTTCATATTAAAATTATACATTAAAACCTATCAAAATAGTGGCACTAAAAACGCTATTCATAATTCGTCCTACGTGATATAAACTCAACAAGATTCCTGAATGTTCTATATAGCATAATAAACACTCGCTGGAACGTATAAAGTTTACTACCGCGATAGTGGATGGCTCGTTCGCCACTCTTTACGACCGTGTGTATAACGTACAACTAGTACTACTGTCTTAGCTGACGTGGATCCGTTTAAACCTTTATTGGAAGTCCATTTTCAATGTTTATTTTTAATGAGGCTGTATAACTCTTAACTAGAAACTAAAACTAAAAATCTGTATGGTTTTTAAAAATAACTGAATTTTGTAAGTTATTATTTTCTATCAAAACCTAAAAGTTAAATATGTTTTAGTAACTTTACGGCAATAAATGTTCGGTGATTTCAAACATAAACATGAGAGTAAAATTGGAGAAGAGAGGGAGTCGTCTACTATAATAATTAAATCGAAGTAGATACTTGGAAACGTATACCCTTGGATATGCAGTATCCATGAAAATCTATAAAATTTGCAGTGGCATGAATGCGGGTGGAGAGTAAAAATTTAAGAGATATTTTTTATAGTGATGATTCGATTCTATATAAAAGTCACTTCCATCTTAATGGAATGGACTTTCGGATTACTTAATTCCATTGATTTGACAGTTAAAATACGCTTTCAACATTCATAGTCCTACAGTAGGATTTTCTCTTGTGTCATGGGTGCCGTGGATACACACACACACATACACGATTACACAAACACCCAGACTCATAACAAAAATCTAAACTATCATTTAGATGTATGTCTGGCCGGGAATCGAACCCGGAACCATTGCGCGTCTGACCGGTATGGGAACCCGTCCACCACACGGGTCGTCAGTTAAAAGTTACTTCACGACTTCGACTACGTCACACTTCTAGTATAAAAACAGTCTTAACGATTTAAATCTAACACATTCAACACACGGCCACGACGCTAATTATCCAAATTAATAATAAAACAATAGCTATTAGCTTATCAAACGTCTATTCAAGATCCAGGAAGAAACGCAATTTCCCGAGCTGACTGGGGACGTACAATTTATAGGGTCTTCACAATGGGGACGCCCACAGAGTTTCCTTGAATGCCTCCATTTGTTGTAACATCGCCGGAGACAAAGATTTGCTTTATGGCGGAGTGTTATTGAATAATGACTCCAATAAGCCTGGATCTGACGTGCTAAGTTTCGGTGCTTTCAGTTTTTAAACAATGGACGCACCTGACAATACTCTGTGGTTTATAGGTAAGATATTGGTGCGTATAGACACAACCTGTAAAGTTTTTTAGTCTTACGAATTGTTCCAGTTTAGTTCTGAAAGGAAGCAATGCATCTCTGATTGACTTTTGTAGGACTGACTTAGGAATCTGTAGGTATGAGTTTTTTTGGAAATGTTTTAGAAGCAATGGCAACTCAATGTTTTAAGGCGGCCTTGGTAACTTTAATTCATTTAACTAAAAACATGTTCTTTATTGTATTGACCTGCATTGTACAACGAAGTGAATATAAACGGATGTTAAAAGACAAATTGATACGCTTGGTGATGTTAACCAAGTCACTTTTGGATTAAAATTTATGAACACAAACTGAAATTATCTTGCCTAAAGTTTACGCTTTAAAAATAGAGCATAATCTCAATAAATACAGACTCCCGATTGTCTCCCGGAAATAATCGTAACAAATAAATCAATAAAAAGTAATCCCGAGCAGAGAAGCACTTAAAAAGGCAACAAATCATCTTATTCCGGACAATCTGTCTCATTAGCGACTCCAAGAGCCGACACAAACGAATTGCATTCGAGCAATTAATTCCAAATCTCCAAGATTGAACCAAGACATTGGGTAACGACCTCATTAGGGGTCGAAGGGGTCCCCTTGATTGATTATAGGAGTTCTTTCAAATATTTGTCAAAACATTTTCCACGCCGACTGCCCTTTTAGTCGTTTTATTAATTAATTGACGGGGTATTTTTGTTTTGGCTAAGACGGCTGTTGCCTGTCAGAATTTGGTAATAATGAATAATTGATTACTCTTAACAGTTTAAGGGTAAAGAGGAAGAGGAACGCATTTTTCGCTTTTTTTAAGATCAAAAGGAAAAGTCGATTGGCGAGAGTACGGACGGATGAAAAGAGAAAAAAATATTGTGAGATGCTTAATGTTTTGACTGCGAAATATATCAAAATTTCTCAGATGAACAGAAGTTGCTGCATATCCTGAGGTAGATGTAAAAGGTGTACATGGTAAGTGACCTTTGCTGGCAATCGAAATCTGCTATCATAAATAAGATTTGAATCTTACCGTGAGATAGGATACAGATGCGTTGCTACCTAAGGAGTAAATTTGCCTCCTAAGATAAGTAAGTCTATAGGGTGTATAGTGTCAGCAATGACCGACGATGACGACAGCAATGACCACTCATCAGCAACTAAAAGCACGCATATTTGTATCCTTCACATAAATAAAATTATATCTTCAAAATGTCTCCGCAAACTCAAATCTAAAGAGACATTATACAAAATAAGTCTAGATAACATTTCTCGAACTAAATCTAGCGAAACGTTACATTTACGGAGGAATAAATCTTTTGTCGCTCGAAAACGATCGACACCTATCGTTATAAGTTTCTCGGCGATAGAAATAAGTACGTTTTTTTCTAATCTAAACTTTTATCGCTATCGGATTCATCTGCCCAGAGTTTCAGTGATTTATAGACGGCAGGGACAGGACATGCTGTTCAGGTGTGGGAGATTTACTGCCTGGGCACCGTCCGATCGTAAGCGTTTAATCGGTTAGGGTAGGTTGGAGTGAGAGCGGGTTGAATCGTGAAAATAAATTGCTCTAGTCGGTTCGTGGTGGCCATACTTACTAGTTTGAGATGACAAAAAATTACAAAAATGAGATAGCATTAGACAGATTAGTGACTGTATATAATGTGTGTCTGTGTGTGAGTGGCGGAATTCGCGACTCACTAATTTTTGATGTGCACGTCTTGATTCGGCGTGGAATTATCGCTTAAAATGTGGGTTAAATTAATTGTGAAATACTTTTACTTTGCACTTTGAATACGTAATTGATGCCTTCAAATAACATATTTTACGAATAATACGAAAAATTGAATAAAAATCCGTTGATTTAAAACTAACCATTTTTTTTTTCAATCTTGTTTACTTCTTACAACCGCAAAATAATAACTTTAGAAGTGATATTTTCCATTGTTTTTATTTATCCATATTTTAATTACAAAAGCGGAATCAAACAGCTGTAACTACCACCATACCCTTCGTTTCGTCGCTGAACTAAACAATTAGTCCGCGTGAGCTGGGCGGCAATATATTTAGATTTTAGATATTTCACTTTGTTCTAAGCTTACCCTTGATTAGTTTTACCTAGCTTGTGTAAATTAATGCAGAAAAACGCTGTGAGTCCAACCCAATTGATTTAGGATGCAAGAAATATATTTCATTACTTTTTACATCACGAATGAAATGTTTCCAAAATCAGGCGAAATTTTATTTCGTAGAATAATTTTAGGACTCTTATTTATTTGTAACCTGTATACGTTATATTTTTTGCAATTTATATAATACATTGTCACACGTTATGAGAGGACTTTATAGGGTTGAAAACGCATTGAAGATGATTGATAGAGTGGTATAACATGATTCAGATCAGTAATAGCATAGGGATCTAAAGACAAGTATGTCTTTTGGTTCAGTTCCGAGTCAAGTTCAGTTGAGGGGCCCTATGGACCCTCGTGGCGAACTGGTCACCATGCTGGTATGACACGACGAGGTTTTTGGTACAGTTTGCTGTCTTAAGAGATTTCCGAATGAAAAAATTAATTTGCTATTCTCGGTCAGGGTATTTTTAAATGCGTCTTTAAGCTTCCATAACACCCACGTGACAGAAAAAATCTTAGTTGGGCTATGATGTGAAAAAGCATTATTATTGTCAATAGTAATGCAGAGCTCTATTATGGTGTCAAAAATGGGAGTAATAAAAAAATTATATATTTCCATACTAATAAACATAGTATTCAAATAACTATGTCAATACATCCATCAGTTATTGAGAACGTCAATATTAATTATACGCCAATAAAACTGGCGTATAAGGGGCGTTTAACACGAGTTTTATTAACGATGCCGAGCGCTCAGCAATTATGACGAGTGACCATTGACCCAGGCTATGTGGGTTGACCACTCGTCTTATTATCAGCGATACGAGCTAGACGCCGTTAAAAATATATATAGAAAACAGCGAAGGAAAACTTTGAGAGGATGTTGCATGTTTGCACACCTAAAAGTACTTTAAGGTTTCTCTTAATGTTCTCAAATGTATGTATGTAACTTCGCATTTGGTCAGCATGATAGATAGTGGCTTAAGACCTCTGAAATATACCCAACAGGACTTAAGGCTAGTCCCGCCTTCGATTCCCGGCCAGATATCTGAATGATGAATTTAGATATCTGTTCTGTGTCTGGGTGTTTGTGTATTCCTCTTTGTGTGTCCGTGGCACCCACGACACAGGAGAAAATCCTACTGTGGGGCTATGAATGTAGAAAGCGTCTTTTTTAATTAACAGCAGCATTTACCGTTGCCATTCTAGCTAGAAGGATTTTCTCCTGTGTCGTGGTTGCCATGGACACACATATACACGAATACACAAACGTCCAGACCCAGAACAGTAACCTAAACTCATCATTTAGATATCTGTCTGCCCGGGGATCGAACCCGGAACCCACTGCGCGGCAGACCGGTATGGTGACTATGCCGCCACGCGCGTCGTCAATCTTTATCATATATTACTCCATCAAACGATTATATTATCTCTAT
>DWPV01008401.1:0-10041 GCA_018251915.1 Urbanus proteus proteus
AAGCCCCTTTTTAGTCGCCTCTTACGACAGGCTGGGGATACCGTAGCCCTATTCTGGTCCCGGGACTACAGGGACAAACCGAAGATACACCTATTATCTTAAGTTTTCCTTCCTTCTTATGAATTCTGTGAATTCTGTTAATAAATTCTTATTATACTTTTTCTATAAAAAAACACTTTTAGGTATTTTAACATTTAGTAGATTAGAATGTTGAAATATTATTGCAAGTTGCAACACATTACGTGAGAATAGGAAAATATTGTCGCCAACACACACTCACTCTACGTTAATCAATACTTACTCTTAACAATAGGTAAATATAAGATTTTAGACGAGAGTCAACATTTAACTAATAGTTTCTTACTTTTGGTAAAGTACATTTTCAAAAAAAAACTTTAAAAAAGATAAAGAACCAACGTGGACGTTACTATCGCGTCTTCTATCTATCATCTTCCTGCATTATAATAGCAGTGTTCTTATTTGAAGTGGCACAGGGACACATGAGACATTTGAACTTGCACAGGATAACTCGTCTATAGGACGCAGTGACCACTTACTACTAAAAAGGTTACGCCATTCTTTTACAAACGTTCACGCCATTCTTTCTTTATGTGCTAATCAAGAAAGTCTACGAGTATAATAACAATGAAACCAAAAAAATAACATTTCTATGATACAAAATTCAACATCAGCGAAGTCCGATGTCGTTCTTTTAAGTGCCACTTTTAATTTTCTTCTGCTTAGTACACTCAAAAATTGCTTACTGTCTTAAAGAAGCTAAGTGTATGGTATTGGCAGTTCGCCAAACTTGGTGTTCAGTGGAAAATATTGTGTTCATGTTCACACTAAATATAACTACATATATATATACATACATATACTACATATATATACTGTATATGTATATACAAAATAGAGATTTTATAATAACAATATGAGTTAATAAGAAACAATGATCGGATATAAAATAATAAAAAATAAATAATGTCTCTCTAACTGCCCGAAGGTTGGCTGGCTGAGAATGCTTATAGCACGAAGTCCACCTTTGTACATACATTTTTGTAATGGTACATAAAGATTAAATAAATAAATAAATGATATACCTACTTAGATTTACGTAACATACGGAGACCTAAAATTATACACCATTCCAAATGTCACATGTACATATGTATGACTTTGGTGCCAGAGTCTAAACCCAAAGGATTCTATCGCTTTTAAAATGCATTCTGTTAAGTATTACGCTTCATATTATGCATTTATTAGCTAATCTTAGCCAATGTTTGCCCCCTTGTTCCACTGCCGCGTTCTTCAACCTCTGCAATTATCCAATTGGAGGTGGATTGCATTGCTCACCCATATGAGATATGACTAACTCTTCTTGTAGATGACTATGTACGATGTAATTCTCTATTGGATTTAAATCCAGCAAGCTACTTAAGTCATTTCCTTATTATACAAAATATTACTTTACGTGTCAATGTTTAATCATAAAATAATAATCATTAACTCTCTTTTATTTATTTTTTTTATCGTATATGGGTACCGCCTTAAATTAAAAATATTTCAACAGCTAGTATTTCCTCTTAATATCTTGTTGTAGCTTAATGAAACCCCTTTTGAGTAAATGCTCGTCTTGTCTTACAGACTAAAATATAATATAGGTCTGTCATTAAAACTATCACTAAAACAGCAGTGTCGGTTTGGAAGAGTTCCAAAAAATCTGTGTAACACAAATCTGTAGGTATAAAAATTAAAAGTTTTAACTAGGTTAGATCTAATCACTTTATATTATTGAAAAGCCTCTACTAGCCTTACAAAAATAATTCTAGAACATCAAACGTACATATCTAATTGAATATTATCAAGTTATTTTTCATTAGCTTCTAATTTTAAACGAACGAGTGTTTTACCAAGGCCGTTGTTGTAAAAAACATGACAATACCACAAAATTAAACATTACCTGTTTTGAATCATGATTCTTTGAAGTGTGAATCCTTCTTAATTTGCTCCATTATGAGAACGTTTAGCTTCCTGTGGCAGAGGAACGAGTATGGAAGCTTGGCCAATTGCCAATACTAATAAGGATGACCCATGTAGCATTAGTATTTGTAAAACATTTACAAATCCACACTTATATATCTTCCTTAGAACGCAAAGTAATATTGAGGAACTTTCAATTGTTAATTAACTAATATTCAATTAAAAAGTCACACAGATTACATGAGGAGCTCTTAAACTAATGATTGTGGGTAATTTAGTTATATGAAATTGTGTACAAATTGGCAATTTTTGCGAAGTTAATTCAACGCTGGAGAAAATTTATATACTACTAAGAATGTACTTCTTAATTTTTTTCATATGATTATTTATATTATCACGTATTATATTATTGTCATCTTCAATTCGATTTTATAGCATATATTGCTAAAAGAAAATCATGATAATCTCGTATTCGTATAAACTCTTAAAACTTGTTGTTTTTACCTAAGTATTGAGCACACTCAGAAATTGCTTTTCGTGTCAGAAATGCCATGTATGGGATTGGCAATTTGCCAATGCCTAGTTCGGCGTTTAGTAGGGTTGTTACAAAAGCAAAAAGTAGGTATGCTAAATGCATCTTACCTAACTAGTACCTAGTTATATAATTAAAAAAAATATATATATATAATGTTTTATATTATCCTTTAATAAATAGGTAAGTTAGGCAACTTGAAATATTTCAAATATAATTACATGTGGAATTATAGTGATTAAGATTTTAATTCTTTATTAAGATAATAACTCTTTATATTACTTCTCTGTTTTCCTGTTTCATTCAAACTGATCTCAGAAAGTATTTTGGCACCAAACTTAGGAATCATCCAAATAAATCAACCGTTCTATGGTAATGTTCCTATCTTGACGTTATCTTCATCGGTGACGGACGAGTCACAGGTTAAATAAAAGTTGTCGGCACCTGAAAATCACTTAGTAAAAAGTAGTGTAAAAGATGTTGATATTTTATCTTTTGCTTAAAATTCGACTGACAGATACCGCACTTTATCAAGTGGTGTCTCGTAATACTTGTGTTTAAATGAAATAGTGCCTCATTTAGAACGCTAATATTTTATGCTAGCACAGGACACACGTAGTTGTGTAAACGGGACAGTTTTGTTTCATTCTATCGGTGTTGAGTCATCGGCAAGCAAGCTTCACGCAAATAGCTTGATCGATTATATCGGGAATGTAAAAAGGGAAGTTCAAATGAAAGGAGGGAACAATTCGCAGATGTTCGAATATAGACCGATTTTATGGGTGGTGTTAAATTATATTGGTTTTCGTCTTCACAAACGTTTTTGCTCGTAAAGCCTATAAAATTGGATACGTAACTCGTGTTGCCAACGTAATGTAAAATAGAGAAAATTCTCGTTAAATTTTAGTAATCGTTTGGGAGTGTTGCTGAATTGCTCTCTAATACTTTGTTTGCGTATTTTATGTGAGAAATATAATGTCTGTTTTACTGGTGCACGAGCATATTATTACTTACTTACTTTTTTAAACGTCTTTCAGTATGTCTGCATTTTATTTTTGTACGCTATCGTCTATGAAACTGCAATACCGAATTAGATTAGTACTTCACAAAAATTTGTTAAGTGGTACCTGAGTCAAAAATCAAAATTAAGTAGCAGTAGTAAATGTAAGCTAGCGAGTTATCGACAGATACGGTCATTGGAAAATCCAGTGTATTTGTGTTGCATGAGTAACAAAGATAATTTTGAATTTTTAAAAGTAGGTATGTATCAATATGTAGTAAATACGTGCGGTTTTCCCACGGTGATCGAGTTCTGAGGAAAAATCAATTAATATGCTAAATTTGGGATAATCATGACTTTGATTTCAGGGCTTTTACGGATGCTTTTTGTTAATGTATTTTAATCTTTAAGTTTTAATGAATCAATGCAGTTGACTTATAGAAACGAATTGTATTATATGAATAAGTAATTATTTGTAGTATCTTAATAACTAAATAAATGTTTTTCGTTTAAAATTAAGCATTTTTTCAATCTTACAAACATCTTGTAACCTACCTATAAAAACCAAGTTGCTAGAGGTCATCAAGTATTTAACAGGAAGTTTTGAACAATAAAATTAAGACTCAATTAAATATTATGTTAATTAAATGTTGATTTACGCCAGTCTCCGAACATAATGTAAAATGTAACGGACGTACTTGTAAATTTTGACCTCAATTTTTTTGGACAATTTGAATATATATTTGACATTAGTGAGTTCTTTTCGACTATGATACCCGCCTGATGGCAAGTGGCCACTGCCGCCCATGGACATCTGTAATCAACCCTCAGATAACGTCATAGCCCCACCAGAAGACGTTTACAGTTGCGTTGCTCTTGAGGCCTAAGTTGGATCGCCTTGAATAAATATGTCTCCCTTACTACACCTTGCAGACGAGGACACTGCAACGCTGAACGCTGTTGTTATTAGGCTGAAATAGGTGATTCCGCCGGAGTCGAACCACAAAGGGTTCTGCTACCTTTAAAAGGTTTACCTTCAGGCCTATCTCTGGGTGTGTTATTGTTTCACATATTTAATTGGTGCAGTTAGACACTGTTTCTAGTACTCTTAAAATTAAGTGAAATTTGTTTGGGCCCTTTTAGTTAATTATACTTTCCCTTAAACAAATATGTATTGGTTCTTGCGTTAGATGTTTTGATCGGCCCTTTCTTTCGCCAAAACGTAAGATATATTAATATTCGACGCAAGCGCGCTAGACTTTCAATGCTCTACTGAATATTAATTACATAACTGGTTGGAATGTAGATAGAGTGAAATAGTTCAAAATGTCTACATGAGTATGTGATGGTCAGTCATGGCATATGTAGCTAATGTTTTGTTCTGTATTTTGTTGTCAACTTTAAGCTATCATAAATGGATAAGCAATGTAAGGGCATGAGTTTAGTAACATTAAATTATTTGTTATCAACAAATAATATAAATTTTAAATAAATACTGAATAGTTATGCTCCCAACCTTAAGCTGGTTGAACAAATATCAAACATTAAGTTAATTATTCTAAGATATCATATTTTTTTATTTCTCTTTCCTTATGAATATAATGTTCGCTTGTTAAGGAAATTTTATATCGATCTTAGCAATTTGCTTAGGGACACGTAGTTCGAGTAATATTGATTTGAATGTTTCCTATGAGAAATGAAACACGTGTCGAGATAATTTTCCATGCCGTCAAAAACACAATATGGTGTGTTCTCACGACTGTGTCGTTATGGTGTACTCTATTGACGTCTTCTATGACGACCTATTTGTTCATTCACAATATTTCAGTGGCTAAGTAATTAAATAGACTTGTAATATTCACAAATTTTACAAATAGGGAAATTTATAATTACTAACTGGACTTCTAAGAATAATGTAGCATAGTGATAGACATTTCGTCCTCTTCGATTACAGGCCAGGGATTAGAATGCAGAAATGTGCCTCTTATTATTGGTATGTGTCTTATATGGGTATATTAGTGCAGTAGAAATTTATTGTCACTTGCTTTAACGTTGAAGGTATACATCGGTAGGAATCTTACATGGCTAAAAAAGTTCTTATAATGTGCAGTTTACCTGTTTGTACTTCGCTAGAACAAGGAGTAGATTATGGCTGAGATACCATTTTAAGTGGAGATCTTTAACTAGCAGCGTGACAATAATATGTTGTGGGTTTTATCCATTTCGTTCAGCGCTCCAGACATATGAATGTTATTTTCGAAAAATTAATATAAGGTAAAATATAATATTAGGAGTCTATAATTTACTTTGTGTGCACTTGACTTTGCATATTAATCAACGTCTGTTATTCGGATACGATGTCGAAGGATATCCGATATAACATCAAGAATGCTTGTTTGTCAGGTGTTTGTTTGGCCACAGTCCGTATATCCGTAATGTCGTCCCGTACGTCTGCAACCTTTGGATTCTTGGCACAAATATCTGGCAAATCTGTCCGGCTATTTGTATTTCATTCAAGCGAGTAAACAAAGTTTCATTCAGATACTCATGCACTGGGTAATAAAAATTTAAGTCTGTGTGGGTCATCTTGTCTCTATGGCTATTGATGAATCATAAATTGACGACAAGCTGTTACGAAACTTGCGTTACCTTTTCGACTCTGAGTTCTTTGACTGTTTGTGTATCTCTATTCGTTTGTCGAACGTTTTTTTTCTTCGCTGCCGCTTGTACGTTTGTCCTATGTCTGTCGTCAGATCAACCTTTGAAAATTCTACCTTAAAAATTTACTTGGGTTTATTTTTGCAAATATCGTGTATCAAAATCAAATGATTACCTCGCTTACCATACAAATAACGTCTTGTTCAATGTTCTATCGTAAAAACCTTAATGCATTATGGTCAAAGTGTAAAGTGTACATCCGGCGTGGAATCCGGGTGTGAGGGCAGACGGGGTATCATAATTAGAAATAGGTACATAATAAAACAATAGATTTACAGCAAAATTTTAACTATCGACGTTAATTACTCAATCTGGCTACATTTTACGATATGATTTACATTTTAGCCAAGATTTGGACATTATTAAGTTTCCAAAACTCAGTATTAAATTACCTCTAAATGCTGAATACGATAGTAAAAAATAGCAACAAAATAATAATGAAACTTAAGACCATTGTTAATGATCTTAAGAAATATTAAATGATGCTGAACAATTTTTGGTAGATCCGCCATTGCTCAATTAATGTTTTTTATCGGTAAGTTTCCATCCGCGATGGAAACAAGTTATGATGTTTTGAAGAAAAACTTCCGCAACATAATTAGTTAATATTAGATATCAAGAAGTAAACTTCTTGGCAATACATAGTTTTAATATGTGATACTTATTACTACTATAGAAGATGTGTACCTTATATTATATCTCTATCCAATGATAACTTTATCGTTAAACACAATAGCGACTTCTTTTTGGTTTTGTTATTTTTGCTTTTCATAGTTTCATGTGTCAGTATTTTACATAATCTGGATTTTAGGGAAAGCTACAGTTGTATTGTTATCTATTTGAATAGTAAAAATTAAGCGTCTTCGTTTAAATTGTATAAATATAAACCATATATAAATTAATACATTTATTGTTTTAAATAATTATAGTTTAGTAACATATTGCTTACACATGAAGTAGACTCTCACCACGCTTGCGGAATAGGTGGAACTTCTTTGTAATACCTGAGGGAATATTTTTGAAGTAGTTTAGTATCTATAATTGACAACACATAAAATGTAATAATATACAACTTAGAATAAATAACATTAAATATAATGCATTTAATATGATCAAATTATAAATTTTATTTCAGTAGCCTTGATATTGGAATGCTAAATGAAAGGCAAATCTTGATGAAATGAATGAAAGGAAACAAAAATTATATTACGTAGATATTATTTGAAACCTTAACTATAGGTTGAATCAGATTTTTATTATCCCAATAACCTGGATATCATTAGGGTTAAATATACCTTGAAAAATCTAAAACTTACGTGCATATTTCAAAAATTAAACAAAGAAATAAAACAGATTATTTAATGTTTTAGTATCTTGTTGTAAGGACATTGTCTCGTTGTAGTACGCAGGTAGTAAGTAGTAAATACTAGTTATTTTGAAATGACTGACAAACACATGAATGTTTATTTATTTGTGCAATTATATAGCTGTATACGATTGCCAGATACCCATTTACGGAGATAAACGAGCTAAGTATGTATGTACCTATTGCGAATGTTACTACGAAACACAATACGTCTCTAGAATTACAGCGTATCTGACAGATGATATTGTGAAAGTTCTCGATGCGTGAAACAATGAGCCTTTTAAAAGAATGAAGTCTATTTACCTCACGAATCCTCCCAACGGTGAAAACGCTTTGTCATTCAGAGGCACCAAAACAGGCGATGAACGTATACCTTGTGGTAACTTCATAAAGTACTTCACGCTATTCGGGATGAGTACACCTGTGAATGTAATATTGTTTAAACAAATGCATATTTACTGTATCGGAATTTAAAATTGCACCAATATCCTCACCGTTTGCGTCATATCTGTACTTTCGTAACAGCGACTGCATACTCGGGTTTTGTACATTGGATAGCACCACGATGGCACACGGCTGCGACATAGTTATAGATTATAAATATTTAAATGCATCAGTTAAACAATACGATAGAAACAAATTGTATTCGTCTCACCTTTTTAGGCTTTTCGTTAGTGATTTTTCCTTCTATTTCAAAGCCGTACTCTTCGTTCTCCTTGCTGTTAAATGCGTCTAACCCGAGGGCTGATTCATGTGAATTATCGTTGATTGTAAGGTCCGGTAGTGAAACCGACTCTATTATAGGTGGCTCAGTTTCATAGTTTATTGGTAATATCCTCTGTAATTCGATATGTAGACGTAAAAATACGAAGGAACGAACAATGAATATCGTGCACAATTTGAAAGCGACTTACGTTTTCAGCGTAGATAACTTTGAGCACTACAATCATTAAAATTTCAGTGAACCTCATGTTGGACCGGTCGGAACAGCAATGATAATAAATCGTACCCATCAAATAAGTTCGCTTAGTTTATAAACATAGAGTCGCATTACTTTAAATTTGAATATTTCGTATCAAACAGAATGGGTTGTTTCAAAACAATCCAGTAAAACCGTTTCTAAGGTTTACGTTGAAATTAGTTACATGAACAGTGAAAACTTACCAGGTGCGTTTTACGTAGGTGAATTATAATAAGAAATGGTGAAGAAAATAAACATAGCCGTTAGAGAAAAAACTGTAAGTGCGTAGATCATTTTCAACCAGAAACAGGATGAATAATTAGCTGGTATACGCTGTAGTCTGGTTTGAAACTACGTCATTTTCTTAGTATAAAATAAAATGGACCAATTTTAAGAATAAAACATGAATGTAGACTTACAGGCGCCCGATCTAAACCATATTATACACGATCTATTTGCTACTATTTGTGTGTCAGAACATTATCCGTCTATCTTTTATGCCGTAAAATGGCTTCCGAGTCGTCATGTACCTTACGTAAAGGAAAATTCCACTCGTGGCTCCACGGCATGTACTCTCATAATAGTTTTATCAGGCTATAGATTGTGAGCCTTCAAAATCCTGTTTACACCGTAGAGAAATGGACAGATATAATTAAGGAAAGATTCCTTTTTATTAAGTCTGTTTAAAATCCCAAAACTTGATTTGTATTCGTATGCGTGAACTCATCATGGACATGCAATTTTGTTGATCGATGGGTCTACGGCCTTATGTTTATTTTTGGGTCGTTTAGCTACTAGCAGCGGTGAAGATTCCAGCTACATATCTTATATTCTTTCTAGATTTCTAGGTAACCGGCATATGTTTTAACATTTTTTAAAAGAAGATTTGAGTTTTTGTTAGCCTACTTTCGTAGTTCCGTGTCTGGTTTCGAATCGATCAATTTAGAAATTGGTTTCACGATTTCTGATTTTGTAGGCACCTATTTATCATAAAAACTTCTAATTAGGTTTGCTCTATCTCACTTGAACTCTCATCTCTTCTATTTGGACTCGTAAACAATCAAATTACTGAAAGATCATTTGTAAATTCTGGAAAAATGTGATTTTCCAAATGTCACGCAAATAAATAGTGCTAGCAGGTATTCCTTTTTCAAGCACGGCTCTCTACTTCAAAAAAGACTTCAGGCATATTTTACTATTATTTTAGTTTCGATAGAGTTCATACACAAAACATTACGCGAAACTAGGTCTTTTGATATGGCGCCGCCGCTCCTTTTGATATGGCGAATTTGTCTAAGGGCTAATTTTTCAATGGTCGGATAAAAGTACGAATAGCTACCCGAAGAATAAAGTTACTTGTCTCTTTATTCGACGGATAAGCTGTTGTCAATTTTTCAAATAATGTTTATCCAAGGAATAACTATCTGACCAATCAAATGCACTCAAAAAATGCTAACTTCAGCTTGGTGAAACAAATTTAT
>DWPV01008402.1:0-10041 GCA_018251915.1 Urbanus proteus proteus
GCGGGGATCAGCTAGTGGTACAATAAAATATTGTATCATAGTTTTTAAACGTCAGTTAAAACACTCATTACGTTTATGATATATTTGAAAGTGATTCGATTCAAGCGATAGTGATTAATGCTTTGGCACAAGTCAAACCTTCAATTACGCTACAGATATAAGATTTAGTGTATTCGTTTTGAAGGGACTTTATTTATAAAAGTAAAAACAAAACATTAGCACGTAATAAATACATTTTTAGCATTTACGATGAGTGCGAAAGTTTACAATACACTCAGATACATACATTTAGATTTAAATCACGAATATTGTATGCTTTCATCAGGAGAACGAGCCAGATTAGGCACATTGTTTGTCAGCAAAGTATCACAATTTAGTTTTATAGCATCTTTATTATTGCTCTGAGTTTTCAGCCTATTACGCGTTTCAAGCAGAGATACTATTACGATACCTAACAGTGTCAGTGACCCATTTCAGTTTTTGAAGTATGACAAAAATCTAGTTCGATATTCCAAGGTATTTAGTGTATTTACGTATTTATGGTAACTACGTTGTGTTCCGGAAGTTGTCTCTCTTCCTTTCCTCAGAATGCGGTGAATCAGAGAAGCCAGCAGCTTTGTTGCAGCAAAGGGCACGCTTCCAATTCCGCACAAAGACAGCATTTCTCGCAACATCAACACAACACGAACAAAACTCACACATCCGCTGGCGGAGCGCTATGTTTGGAAATATCTTTGGAATTATTTGCAGCAGTTAAGAAACGCAAATGCAGTGCAATAAACAACAGTATTCGTTGAAAGATTATTACAAATAAGTACAAACCACTACAATACACACCTACGATGAGAATAGTTAAGAAAAGGTCAGTTTTATGAAATATATCAAAGGTACAGCTTACACAAATCTTCGATAAACGAATATAAGTTGTTAATAGTACGTCAAATATCAATACCTACGCAATTTTTACATTGGTGAGTTCGTAAAACAGTTTTAGGACGTTTGGCATGATACCTACCGACTGAAGGGACTTTTCTACTTGTGTTTTTAAGCGTATTTTAAATTTTATTTTAGACAAGCGACCCACCCCGGCTTCGCTCGGGTGCAATGCTGATACTATATATACTACAGAAAAACTCTTCAATCACTCTATCTATTAAAAAAAACAACATCAAAATACCTTGGGTAGTTTGAAAGATTTAAGCATAAATAAGGATAGAGAGAGCGACTTTGTTTTATACTATGTAGTGATACAATATTCAAACAGTAAACTATGACAGATGAACATCATATAGGCATAACAACTCACTTGTGGTCAACATCGGGTAAGATATTCGGACTTTGTTACAGGTGTCCATGAGCGGCAGTACCACTTAATATACATAGACTTACTACTTTTACACAAAATATATATCACGCTTTTAGTATTTCAGTAAACGATATACAATCTGAGTGGGCAAGTTCTAAAGCTATTTCTGAGTTAATAGCCCAAAGTTTATGGCGTGGCGAGATGTTTCCTTGATATCTCTAAATTGGATCCAGATATTTCTATCGGATTATGACGAAATATTACTGACATTACAAAATGAAATCATTTAAACAAGATTCCTCCAGCCAGGAAGTATGATCTAAGACAAGTCTAATTTAACATTAGCTGTGTAAACATGTAGGGACTGTTAGTTGTCTGTTTGTTTATGAATAAAGCTGAAGACTCGGTTTATTACGCTGATGTCTTATGTCATCACGTCACGTCTCTCTTATTACTGTAGAGTCAAGTTCATTAACTTCGTTAACATTAATTACTTGCTCATATGTCGTCTGTTACCAACGGATCTTTGTTTACGTTTGTACTCCTGTATTCTTTACTTATAATATATACAAACGTCTAGATTATATGTAAATGCTCTATATTAGTACATGTGTTAATAACGATTGTACAAATTAATTTAATAATATTTTGACATTGATTGACAGACAACGTACAGGCTAAATCTGTACAATTTTTTATACAGGATTTCCTTGTAAGGAAATACCTGTCTTAATTAAGCTGACATGCTTAAGTTAATGATGGCGAAACTTAAATCAAGTTTTACATTTTTTGTAAGTCTTTCCATAGACCTGTTTCTGAAAGGTATACTTGATATTAACGCAGTAACGAAAGATTACTAGATAATGAACGGTAAACTAAAAATTTATTTACAGGAGTCTGCATGTTAAAAATGCTAGGTATTATAAAGTATTGTACTTAATGAAAGAATTCGGAATAGTTGGACACAATAAGATCGTAATGCACGAAAGTTGAGAGATTCTTCTACGTACCTATCAGTTAGAAGCTGCGGAATGTGGAATCTAGACGTGATATAAATTTAATATAGATACATATGTATTGTTCCTCTGTCGGCACAAAAACGTTGCCGATACGTAGAATGTATTGTTTCTGGCGGACCGGCCGTCACCTGCGGCGTCGCGTGGGCGGCGAATATTCGTGTGACGATCGATTTAATACGAATCACATCGTAGTACTAGCGATCAATCGTCACTACACGTGAGGTCTCGTCACTCGTCAGCCACATGCCAGTGTTGCAGACAGCACGGTGTGTGGCGACGCAGGAGCCAATTTACGCACTCTTGCGAAATAACCAGATTGAACTGGATTAGATAGAAGATTGGATTTAATGTCGGAGGATATTGAACCCTAATATGATTAGAAAATAACCAACATCGGCAAAACATAATTTATGGTAACTCTCTATTGGGATTGTAACGATTACTTAGAATGTGACTGAGAAGAAGAGAAGAACTAGTCAATTACATTAAATAATTGGAAGCTCGTGAGCAAAGACTCCCCTCTAGCAGTGTAGCTCACATGCTACATGAAAGTGTAAACTGTAATGTTATTACTTATTATTATTATTATTACACTTAATTAGCGTGACACAGTGACAGTGTCAGAGTTTTAGACCGGAAATAAAGCGTGTGGACTAATTTCGCTAGCGGTGTCGATTCCCTGTATTGTAGAAGATCAGTGGGCCAGATTTTTGGCAGGTCATCGGCGAACGCGACCGGCGGCGGTAAAAATAAACGCGTGGTACAATACGCCCAGCTTCCATCTAGCCGGCTTCGCGGGCTACGCTGGCCAGAACCGTCCATTTATGCTGTTTTTACTAGCATAGATTGTTTCTATGACCTCTACCTTTAAAAGATTTTTACGGGAAAACGTAATGTGATTATTGGTATTACAATAGGTATGTAATAATTGAAAAAAAGAGCTGCTTCTACTATTTTAAGTCTTAATTTGATAGGTTTAATTAAAATAGGACTGAAAATAGTACATAACATCGTTTCTAAAATCAAAGAAATATAAAGTAATCGAATACTAATTTACAATATGGGAAATATAATCATAAATTATTGTGCGAAACGCCACTAACACAGTTAAAATTAGGGTTTGCTGAAAATTTGCCAAAATTTTCTATCTATACGTAAAAGCATAGTAATAGTAACATGAAAATACCGTTGTCGCGGGACATATGCTTCGACTTCATTTCGTCGTACGCTACTTAAACACTTTTGGCTTTATCTTGCTCCATCTTACCGTGTAATGTTTACTGTACAAACAGTAACGTGTTCTTTAACTTAATCGTCCCATAAACTGAAGTGTCGACAGAGATATCAAAGCAGTTCATCTGCGTAGAAAGAGTCGTCTGTCTGTTCGGCGAGACGACGACATTAACTCGCGAAGCTATCTCCGCTTTCGAGCATTTAAGTGTCGTTTGATTCGGTGCGTGTCTACAGATGTGTTAAGCAACTACTTTTTAATTTTGCTTACAGACTGCACGAGAGTTTCACATTAGATAAGAGTGTGTCTCACACACAGTTCTTTACTCACTTACTTAATATGGCGCAAACAACCCAAAGTGAGTCTCATCCTCCGAAACTAAGAGATGCCACAGAGTTCTTTAGTTACATCATTTCTTTTGTTATACTTGTTGATGACTCGTGTCGTCGTGCCTACGGTATTTATCGGGGATTGTCTCCGGGAGCTACGAGATAATCCACAGCTATCAGCGGCTGGCGGGGCGCCAGGCGCCTGCTGCCCTTTGCATTGTGTCCACCTGCCGGCAGGTCGGCCAGCTCTTCCGCTTCACCCAATTTACTGACTCGATTGGCCATCGAGATGGACCATTATTCATACCCGACCGGAGCAGAATGCGTCCACTGATATAAGATTAAATTTAGGGTGCTTGTTGCTATTTAGGTATCTTAATGTGTTTAGGTGATTTACAAGTTCGTCTTAATTCAGAATATTGGAAAAGTCAAAACTTATTAATTTCCATCATGTCATCATCATTTTTATATGCCCTGTCAGTTAATGTCCAGCTCAATAATAAAATACATGCGACATGAACGCATAATTACTTTTATCACCGTGTTGTCGCACCCGCCCTTAACATGGTTCTACCATTCAACACATATTGACGAACATATAAATACCGGCTTTGCGAGTCTGCATGCTCCTATTACAGCGAGGTGAATAATGCATGCTTCCGAGCAGGTGTAACGGTGTGCGACGCACGCGCACGCGCCGTTACCACAGTTAATAAAACTTAAACAGTTGTTCAGTTACATATAAAAAGCCAACGACGCGCCTCCACTGTTTTTATTGCAATGCATTCGTGCTGCGATACAGTAATAACTCAGAAGAACTCTACAGTCTACATAATGTATCAATTATCGCTAGTTTTTTCAATGTTACTTTTATGGAGCGCATAAGCGGAATAATTATGTATAAATTATCTTTGCTAGTATTTGGTCTTTATAACACCATATTTATGGCTAAGTTAATTGAGTTATAAGACGTAATAAATATTGGGAAATTCGCGACTTAATAATAAACATCTTGGATATCATCACAGAAACATTTACTAGAGATGGAATAGGTACTGATTTTATAGTCTTTCTCATAGAAATAAAACTTTGTAAGCCATCTTTACTAGTGCCCTACTGTTACATTGTGTGGTCACTCGCACGTGCGGAGCGCAGCCGCCATAGCGGACGGATGCCAATGTGTCTTTCACTTACCGATGAAAAACCAGAGGCCGAGGAAATTGCACGAGTAATGACGCTGGCCGCTCCGGCGCAAGCTGCCAGACAGTTACTATCACATCTAGATCATTAAATTTTATGAAAGAAATGTGTAGGAGGAATTTTGTTATAATTACAACGCCACTGCATGAATGACGTATTTTTCGTACTAGGCATATATCCGGTATATATTTCGTTAAATATTTCTCTATTTACGTACTTCAGAAACTTCATAAATTCATATAAAAAGGTATTTAGAAATGTTTATAGATACCGGAGATACCCGTAAGTCAAGCCCACTGTCTCAAGATGTGTACTTGTCTACTTTCTACAGCTTTATTTACAAAACAACCTCAATAGGGCCTGTAATTGTCGATGGAGAGATAAAACGAATATTGGACACGGCGAAGCGGCTATTAAGGGAACAAAAACAAATATTAAATCTGGCGAAAGTGGGTAAACGCCGGAAAATGTGGTCGAGTACATGCGGTTATGACCACTTATAAATAGAAAATTGTGCGGTGTCTAGTGTCTGTCATCGAGCTTACGAAAGAAAATATACATAATTATCCAAAATTTCTACGTAATGGAAGAAATGTTTATAAATAAACAATTTTTGGTGTGGCCTACATTCTAAGCAAGTATTTGAGTCAGTCTCAATTGTCTTTTGCTTGTCTCTTGTCTTGTGCTTCTTTTGGAATTATCTTAAAAGTTTTTACCTTAAATCTTGTAGAAATTTTGCTTAAGCTTGAAGGAAGAATTTCCTACTATAATAGTTTATTATAAGTTAGTTTAAATTGATTTCGCCATCGACTTCAAAGGAAAAGTATTGATCAATTTCGATTGAAAAAACTGTTACTGAGTGATGTATTGTTAAACGATAACAATAAGTGTTGTGGCAATTCTTCTTATTTCCTCATACGTAATGCGCCACGGCTGGCTGGCTCCGTGGCCCCGCTGGCCCCAATACACGGCCATCGGAAATAAATCCAGGGCAAACTGTGTTAGGTACTAAACATGTCCTGGATATTTTGACGACCTAAGACAATTTTGACCTATTTATCTTTAAGATCAGTGACGAATTTGTTATAAGGTATGATATTATTTAATTTAAATTACGTGTAAAAGGTGACTATAGAGGATAGATTTGACATTTTATTTAAGTATTAAACAAGTAATTTTATTGTGTTACTATGTTTTTTAAAGAAGTTCTAAGGGAAATATCACATAGAGGTACGGCGAAATGTGGACAGGTTAGGTAATTTAGGTTTAGGTTTACTAATCTACTATTACTCTAATATTATATTTGGTGTAGGGTACACACGGGATACTAGCCAAAATACTCCAAATGAACCAATATAGTAAACCTCTCAATATTTCTCACACATAACCTACTTGCACCTGTTCAAATATACTTTGATACGCCCGGAAGTACGTTCACGATAATGATATTAATTACATTCATAAGCGCGTCCGAGCTGCTCTCGATGCGGTGATCGAGCGACATAATTGCCGCTAATTTCTGGAGTGATTTTGTAAAAGTGTGTTACCGGATGAGTGCTTTCATTGAATGACTGTAACTGTACGAGTATTGGTAATGGATAATTTTATGTAGAATTTTTATTTGTTCGAGATTTTCCATGTTTAGAAATTTTACTAAAGAGTAAGTACGAGAAGTACCTAGTAGTTTGCCCTTCTTTAAATTTAATAGTAAGTACTTTTTAGTAGTTAGCAGTAGAAGCCAAAGAACATTGTGATTGCCATGTTGATGTTTCACCATGTTTTGAAAGCGTAATTATATTTCTCCATCGCATGTTCTTTGTTTTGCGACTACGCACTTGAATCGGAACGGAAAAAGCGCAACCTTGGCCTTTCTTGAGAGGAGCATCACCAAATGTGGCGTTGGAGGAAGGCGAACGTTTTGGGCGCGTAAGGTCGTTCGCTCCTCGTGCGCGCTTGGCACCAACCCAGCTTTGCCGTACCACTTAGGGCTATGCTTTCTTCAGCGTGAATTTTATTCTTCTAAACATTACTTTTGCAAGCCTACTATGCAAGAAGACCTTGACTTTTGATTTTGTTTAACTAAGTCGAAATTTAATTTTTATTTAATAGTCGAGATTAAATTACAGGGACTTTTGGTGCAGTTTCAGACACTTGATTCAAAAGGATTAATCAATAAAACATGATAAATGACTATGAGTAATCGATAATATCTTTAGGAGAGTTGTCAAACGCCTACGTCGTAAAATCGATTCATCATAATGACATATAAATACGAAAGACATTTATATATTTTATATCATAGAATCGTTTGTTTCAACGCTCGTAAGAACACATGTCATCATCTGATACCAGAAATGTATGGTATTAATTCAATGTAATGATAGTTGAATGCGCCATTTTTTCCAAGATGTTTTCTTATTATGTTCCCATTATAGCAAGTACTTACCCTAAGTAGGTCAGAATTGTCTTGGACTAATTTGTGCGTAAATGACTATAAAGCACGACATTGAAAACAAACTATGGCATTTTGCAGCTAAAGCGATAATGTGTTTGGGACGCGACGACAACCGGTAGTCGGGTATTTCTGTCACGTTGGAGTCGTTGGACAAAGGAACGATGATTTGCTGATATTACGAATAACGTCACAATCACGCCACTAAACAACACTTATATTTTTTGTGACCATTTCGAACGCATTCTTGCGAAAATACGCGCTAAGAGCAACGCTTTATGCAGAAATAGACTTGCTTTCCTGTTTCTGCGCTAATATTATACCGAACGCTGCTATTTCCAATTGAAGGGTAAAGATATTATTAATACACTCAGGGAGCCATAGAAATTAATGATTTAATATTTTCATAGACTTGAAAAATTTTGAGCGTCGTATCTATCGCGGAAGTTTATCTTAGACGATTCTTTACGATTCTTTAATGATGGCGTCTAATGAACAGACAATTAATCGTATAAATTAGTTTACTTTGTTTAAGTTGCTAATAAAAGAAGTTATCATCTAAATTTTAGATTTTAGAGTTATTAACTTTTCAGAAGTTAAACTACCTTACTTAAACCTCCAGATAGATTAAGGTACCTACGAAGAATTAGGAGATGAACAGAATCATCTCATTTACATTGTACATAACATGTGTGTAAGTTTTGGTGGCGACGAAACAACGACTAGCCTCTACTGGCCGACTTGCTAACACAATTAAGTCGGAGCACTTCCTCGTGGGCAAGTGTACGGCGGGCGCATCGGTGCAATTGACCCACTTCGGGTATATTTGGCACGGGTATGGGATCGAGGGGTATAATTAGAACAGAGTGAACGCCCTGCGCGGTTCGGGTTACGCTTGATTGACCTGTGCGGTAGCATAGCGGTGATGGGGGAGCGGATTTGGCAGCAACTACTACAACAATTCATAAAATAGTTTCTGCTTGGAAATTCCAAATATTTTTTATAAACGTGGTCTGAGTACGTCCCATCTCTGTCCCATGTAAACAAAGCTATATGATAAGCGCTACTATGTTTTGGTTTGACGAGTTTTGTAAAGTAAAGAAATTAGCATGAGACATTCTAATTTAGTTTTAAGGGCTAATGTGCTATTAGCCCTTAAAACTAAATTAGAACTACAAATATAACTGTAATGGAAGTTAACGGTAGGTGAAAACCATACGACTAGACAGACAAAGGAAAATATCTACCTATAGATTTTTTCCTCTGTCTGATTGAACTTAGAGAAATGCAATTTCTTTACCTGTTCATATTTTTTAAATTACATCCTAATTAAACTGTTCCTACTAGCAATAAACAATGTAGTGCAGATGCCGTGGAATAACAACAACGTCTAATATAGTTATTAATTGACATATTTTTTATTTTTTACTTTAACTTTAAAGGCAAATCGCTCCTCCTGTCACTCAGCTCTCGTGTCCAGTTTATTTGGCAAGTGATGCGGATGATGTCACTTTCTATCCGATCAAATAGTAAATTGTTCGATTACTTTGATCAATGTGCCAAATGGCTATTAATTCACCATTATTAATTATAGCGTGTTACAATATGGCCTAAAAATTTTATGATTGTGCGTAGCAGTGGCAGAGTAAATGTTTGATATGCAAAGTTGTTGATTGTTGTAAAAATATAAAATTATAATTGTTTTACATGTAAATACACGTAAAATCGATGTGGCAATGGTTAAAAGCTTGGCTTTAAAAATTGAAGATTGCGTTAAGGTGTTCTAGTTTAAAAATGTTGTAAGCTTGTAGGGCAGAATTAATAAGCGTTCCTGCTTATAAATAAGAAACTCTTTCATATTATCAGTAGCGGTAACATAAAATTGATATCAGATTCGGTCCAAATTCCTATTACTAATACGATTCGAAGATGCTTACAGGATACTGAGCCACTAAACATACGGACTGTTTGTCTGTCTACAACTACTATTGCATAGATTTTATAGTTGTTAGGCTATGTTGCGACTAATGAATGATGACACAAGAACGGTTGTACACGATTAGCTTAGTGACGTCATAATAAATACAATAGGGCCGATGTCGGTAGTCGGTATCAAATGAAACGGTTTTCTAAGAACAAAAAACCAAAATAAAGTTATTAAAAGCTGGTAAATCTATGTTAAGCGCCTATTTTAATATCCAAAAGAATATTTTAAGTTTGTAACAGAAGCAAAGAAGCAGTAGTTATGATTTTTTATTAAGTACGTTCCATAATAATGTTTTAATTCCATAACTAAGACACCAGACTCTACATAAAGTGTTTATTTCAATGAATACGTTTTTGAGCTATAATATATTATGACCATAATATGTAAAATAATTTACTAACATACTAAATTAATCCCGATTATATTGTACAAACGATGAAATCTATACAAATAAATAAAATTGAAGTGTCTGTTTGTGATTTCAAAATAACAACTTTTTACTTAATGCATATGAAAG
>DWPV01008403.1:0-10041 GCA_018251915.1 Urbanus proteus proteus
TATCAAACCCTGGCAGCTGATGTGGCCGAAGAAAGGGTCGCAGGTTTGTGACAACTTTTTTTACTTAGGAGATTGAATCTTGATAGTTATCAAACGATACATAAGTAATAAGTCCCTGATAGATAAACTAAGTGGACCTTCCCCTTATACATCTTAAATACTATTAGAGACTCAGGATCCTTTTTCTCGAAGAGAAACTTTTAAAACTTTTATCCGTGAGAGCGACACCGGATTATGTGGGATTCCTACCCACTAACAACGCCAGTACTGGGACGGAAATTAAGTAACTAAATTCTAATAATTGAATACGTACAGATAAACATTTCAATATTATTATTTATGTAGGTACCTACCTATCTATTATACTAAGATTTGTATGTGACCTTGCTGAACTGACAAAACAAAAACGATTTCCTGCTTTTATAATGCTTATATGAATGCATTGCAATTGCAAACAATAAAACAGCTGAGCATAATGATTAGATAAGTGATATTTATAATGATTTTTGTATCAATTTTTTTTTAGCTATTAATAAAATCTCAAAAACTGAATAGTCGTATAAATGATAGTTAAGACTCTTCTGTTTTTTGAGATTAATTTCATATACCTAAGTATGATTGGATAGAAATAAAACACTTACCTTTTTATATTGCGTACCTTGGACATGAAATCAGGAAGGAGTAGAAATTTACAGTAAAAAATAAGATTTCTTCAAAAAAGGTGCAAAAAAGAGGTCACTTAAAAGCCGGCGATGCATTAGCTCCTCCTGGCACACCCGGTTTTGCATATGTCCATAAGCTCCATAGCTAACTAAATTTATTATGTATCTATTGGAAGATATCAAATAAATATATAAAAAATCAGAAATTTTAAGCTGTGTTATTATTAAATGTTATCCATAAACCATCCAGGTTATCGGTTGGGACATTTTGAGGCTGATGGCGGCCAACGACACCAACTTCATGGTGCACGGCTTCTCAGTGGGCGGCTATGTGTGGTCGGAGGCCCTGGTCCATGCCACCAAGGATTTAAAAAAGTAAGATGCCCTTTAGAAGCATAGGTACCTATTAGTTATTACTGACATTTACGAGTTCTTCGTTTTAAAAGAGAATGTGAATAGAATGTAAAGAATGTGAATAGAAAATAGAGAACCGAATTTGAGACGGTACTTACATGTTTTTTTTTATCTATGCGTAGAGTACCTACGTAGTTTACAGATTGACGAAAACGATATGTAGGTACCTACCTCTATTTTAAGATGTCGGTCGCGGGTCATGGATTGCATTGCGAGTGTTGGAATGCAACCCTATAAGGATAAAAGATAATGAAGGCTTTACAATAACCTCTTAATATTCAAAAATTAAAATTGACATTCCTGACTTTAACACTCAATACTAAAAACCGTAATGTTTCAATATTAATGGACGTGCTATGTACTAGACGCTACTTGAACAACAATTGGCAACAAATGCAGCAATCGTAAATACAAATAGATCAATTTTCGAAACGCGACAACTTAGAAAGTCGTCTTCCTTTGCTGAGTTAGTAACAAGAGTTTGATCAAACAGGTACCAACCAGCGCTGGACCGCGTGTCTGCGCAGGTGTGGGACTCAGTGGCGGATATCAACGCCGTCACCATCGGAGTGCCACTCGCCTTGTTTCCAAACAGCCCAGTACAGCAGATGATGCTCAAGGGATTTCTGAAGTAAGTATTTTTGGAGGTATACTTTTTTACGATGCGAGATGGAGTGGTCGATAGAGTTCCGGGTTCGATCCAAGCTTGGTCAACGCCGTGTTATATTTTTTTCAAATATTAAGTATTTTCTGGTTTGAGTTGCTTAATTAATTAATTTCCTTGTTATAACTTGGTCTATGAACCCAAACACATATGAAAAGGTACCCGACGCCTCGGGAGCGGCGCCTGGTCATGCGGGATTCTTACCGCACCAAAACACCCCCGGTGGCTCCAGAGAACTCCAGGGACTCCAAAGGGACCTTCCACTGGAGTCCTCCGGCGCCTTGTCCCAACGGGCCCAATCGCAGGCGAGCATAGCGCTTCACCATCTGGTGCACGACGGTATGCGGCCACACATACCGCCGTCCTTCCCGGTCGCTTGACGGACGGTTCGAGCGGGAGCTCGAGCCGCCCACAACCCCAGAAGCCCCCTTTTAGTTGCCTCTTACGACAGGCAGAGGATACCATAGCCCTATTCTGGTACCGGGACTACAGGGACAATATGTAATATACAAAAACATAACAGTAACATGAAATGAACATACGAGAGACGAGACGTAGGTATGCATTATAATTGGGACCATCCCCAACCAACCGAACACAGCAACGCTTAGTCATGACTGTAGTCCCAAGAAAGCTTCAGTCGCATTTTCATGTACTAATTTCAATACAAATTTTCTCTTACTCAGGTTCTACCTGTCCGTGTTCTGGTATATCGCTACGAAGCACTACAAGCTAGCGTCGGAGACGTACTACGCCACACCTTGCCGCGCACCGTGCCTCTTCCTGCTGTCCAGCACTGATCCTGTGGGTGATGAGAGGAACATCAGGAATGCGTGCGAAGGATGGCGGAAAATGGGCATTAAGGTAATATGATAATAAACGAACGGAAGTGTAGCCAAATTTTTAACATAGCAGAGCTTTTTTACATCTGGGAGCCAGAGACAGATTAACATGACCAAGTTCCTCTCAAAAGGTAACGGGTGAGACGCAACATGACCGCTGCGGTATGGTGGGGACGATGAGGACGGTAACCTCCCAAACACGTGATAAAAAATTCAGTCATTTCTTCTGAACTTGAAATTTGTTAAATTGTAGCTTACCTACCCAATACCTCGAAGAAAAAATAAGGAACTTCGTTCCAAAATCAGCTGAGCATCGTGCATTATATATTATGTCAGCTCACACATGAAAAAAAAATGATATTAACGATTTTCTCTTAGTTAAAAAAATACCTGACTTACATTTGTTAGTTGGCTATATATTGGTGGAAAGACCATCATCTGCGTCTGCGCTTGCGTCGCACCTATAACCGCTTGAAAGAGAGGAACTAAATCTGTCACTGATTCCTGGACGATTTTGTATTTGCTGCTTCCGTCAACCGTCAAGTATTTCAAATCAAAAGACATTTTATGCAATTTTTATTTTTTAATTGCAAAGTAGTAGAACACAGTGTTATATTTATCTGGTAACAAAATCGTTAAAAGTTAAGAAAGAAACGTTTACACTTCGAGGATAGTTGTTTGAAAGGTTTTTGTCGACAAACGAAAGTAGGATACTGGACAGTATAATTGAGAGTTGATAACAGATGTCTTTGTGTGACAGTAACACAGTAAGTATTAAGTTAGCTATTTCCATAGTATGAAGACCATTAAAAAATTATCGCCTTTGACGCCTCTCCTAAAGTGTTCTACCAGTGGCAGATATACACATTTCCCCACATGATTTTGCCGCCCTAGCCTACTCCCGCCCTTCGCGGTACCCCCTTCTAATAAAACTACAGTCAAGTCCATGCAAACCGTATATCTACGTTTCGCAGGCAATATTGTGAAAATATAAACTTTAGTAATCTACACAAAACAATTACCTATTATAGCTAGATTTACTTTCAAAATATTTTTTTTATATTTGTAATCTCATAAAAACTAAAAAGTAATTCTCTTGTCCACAGTGCACCTGGCAATGCTGGGACCGGTCGGCCCATTTGACCCTCTACCAGAAGCACCCTACGGAGTACTTACGGTTGGTCAAGACGCACATACATGACAACATGCCGGTCGCCGATCAACGCGAAATGGATATGAGACAAAAACGCGCCACTGCTTAGCATAATATAATTATAGCAGTGCTATGGTACAATTGATGAATAATTGATGTTGGATAGGTCGGGTACCACTTACCTACATTATGAAAAGTAAGTTAGCGAAAATTATACAAATGAAAACTTGGTAAAATGTGATATGTTGCTAAGTATACAATACAACATTTTATGGCATGTTTATTACCAGGGTGTCTTCAATAGCACCACTTTTACTGTGGATATTGTAGGTCGCGTCTAGAGGAAAAAATCCCTTTGATCAACAATAACTGATCGAAGTAAAATCATCATCAATCATTAATATTTAAAAACATTAATAATTCGATCATGTGCTGCGTTACAAATAAGTATGTCCGGATGTAGATACATTTATCAGTTATTAACTTTATGATTATTCATCAAAGATCGGGGCATGAAGAGGCAGCATACTTAATATCCACAGACATACTATATAAATATGTGATAGCTAAGCTGAGCTTACTGTAATACAAACGACTAAGATGCTATGTAAAAACACTCACTCAACACTTCAACAGTATTCCAAAAAACATAACTATGTTTGGCTTTAGATTATAACTATAGGATGGTAAAAATTCTAATTGTGTGACTAGCAGACTACTAGGGGCAAGGTTATTTAATGAATTGAATTGAATCGAATTTTGTGCCGTCTATAATAGTTTTAAAATCTTAACTGGTTTTTATTTTGTAGATGTATTTCAAAGGCCACTGTTATGTCACATAGTGCAAACATTCGTACCTATATAATATTATTTTATCAATGTAATACAGATTACAGTTTATTATTTTAATGTGGTCGGAAGATTGCACATATTTTGGTGAAAACCCCTAACTACGACTTCTATTTTATCTGCTATGATTATTGATGTTTGTGGAAGTTCAGAAAAGACAATAATTCATTATTATAATACCTAATATATTGCTTTTACTAATAGATTGCAGCTAATATTACTAGCATCTTCAGTACGGTATTATGTTACAGATAGTTTAATGTATGCAAATGACTATTATAGCTTTAAATAATTCACATAATCAGACTTTTCCTTGATATTATTTAAAAAGTTAAGGTTCAAGGTTGTATATTGTTAAGTTTCAATGTTTATTTATATAGCTGCGGTGGGTTATATTTATATGTTAATGTTATACGCTAATGTTGAGCAAAAACACAGCTTAATTCTTAAGATTTATTTTTATTTTATTTGATTATTTACATTACTCACAGGGATTATTATTTGATATATGTAATATGTATTTACATGTTTCTTTATGTTGAATACAAAAAGTGTAATGGTAAAAAGTTTTTTTTCTTTAAATAATCAAATACAACATCGTATCTCTTGTGTTTTTCCTTAACACAATGATAACAAGAAGTATATAAATTACAATCTTACTAACATGATAACAATATTGAACTTCAAACCGTCCATAGTTTGAATTTTGTACTTACTTATTAAATACATTTGAAATTCTCAAGCAAGACGTTAATCGTGAAAACAGACAGAAACGGAAAATAATCTAGTGAGTAGGTGATATTGCATTACACAATAAATTTTATTCTTATTAGTTCGAGTTTTCCTATTCATTTGACTCAAATTTAATTTATCTATCCTTATGGTCACTTCTAACGTCTAAATCATAAAGGAAAGAGACAACTTCTCTTTTCTGTGGTCTATATGATTTGTCAAAATAAATATATTTACCACATATTTAAGTTGTTAAATAATGTTTCAAACTTACAAAACAATCAAAATTTTTTTTATCAAAATGGGTTAAATTTGAGTTGCTAGAGAGATAATAAAGTTTGATAAAACCTATCTAAATAGCACAATTCATTTAAAAACTATAATTTCATCTTATATCAATCCTACTTCTATTCCTGTGCTTATTTCTTTTTGTTGTTTTGTTCTTATTAATTTTCTGTTTCGGCTGCTTAACTCTCTCTTTCGCTGCCATCTTTAATTTTAACGATCTCTTACTTTTCTTCTTCTCCATTTTAACGTTCTGCTTGTGAAGCTCTGCTTGCTTTCTCAGCTTCTGGTTACTTCTGATCTTGTGTTGGCTTCCCTCTTTAGCTGTTAACCCTGTGTAATCTTCACCGTCTTCTGTTGTCTTACTTACACTTGCTTCTTTTGGCCTCTTAACAAACTTCCCCACTTCTCCATTTGAAGTAGAGTCCTTCTCAAATCTTCTCTTCTTCAGGTAACTCTCGTCGGGTGCGTTCAATTTTCGTTTCCTGTTCCTTCTGTTCTTATGATTGTTTTGTCCATTCTCTTCGTTATTCTGTGCTGTTGGGTTGTTTGCTATTGACTTCTCTAATCTCTTTTTCCTTGCGTTGAGAGCAGCTCGGTCTTCTATTGAGAAGGAAACTATTGGCCTCTGTAAATGTAAAAATAATATGATTCCAATAACAATTGAAAAGGCCTAGATGTTGCTTGCGACTTAATTCAAACAATGTAAAAATTGTACCTCCTTAGTGGAGAAATATAAAAAAATGGCAGGTGCTAGCAACATAAAATGTATCTACTTTCACTTTATGGTTCTAACTTATGTAATTTCGTGAGCAGCACTGCTGGTTTGAAAAGTGTTAATTTTCCGAGTGTGGTAAGGGAGACTTATTTATACGAGGCCTTCAAACTAAGCTCTCAGAGGTAACAATTCAACCATGGCCTATACATATAGCTCTCATCTTATCTAGAGTTGATCTCTGATATTCACTGCAGTGGACGATTAACATGAAATAATAAAATAAATTGTAGGTGAAATAAGGGAGTCTGAAAGTAAAATTCACAATTTCTTACGTTATTCTTGCCGAAGACATCGGGGTTATTGTTGAGTTTCCGCAGGCAGGCCAGCGCGTCCTCGTGCCGCGTGAACATCACGAAACCGAAACCTTTTGACCTGAAACAATATTATTATTATCGATTAGAGTTGTAACTTAAATGCACCTTGAATTCAACTTGCTTTGACTATTTGGCAATTTTACACAACTTCACTTTTGACCGTCTTCTTTTTTTTTAATGTGTATAAGTCTTTTGTTAGACAGCAGCAGGATCATTATCACTTCTGTTTTTGACTAATGAAATCAATGTAAAGCACTGCTATATTTTTTTATTGATATAGTGCACCAGGAAAATTCTCCGACACATTCTACATCTTGTATGTTCGTGGCAGCAAAGCAAGTATAATCAAAACTGTCCGAGTCCAGTTCATGTGAATGGAGCCTTGGTTATCGGTGAGTGGTGCAGTGGACAAAGGCTGATCAAAATGTCACGTCAAAGAATTGTTTGGGGCATTGATTATCGTTAAGTGTGACTGTTGTAAAGTCAATTAGTTCTCAGAGGGTATTTGCTTGTATGTGGCCAATCTCAGATGACAGATACTCTAAAGTTACCGAGTTACTAATAACCAAGGGCGGTAGGGGTAATTTACTACAAAATTAACCCGTGAACTGCATGCTCGTATGTTATTTTCATATCATAAACATATATCACAAATTAAGGTACTTAGGTCCAACAATAAGATTGTATTTATTTATTATTGAGTTACACCAACAAAGTGAACACTTACACATTAATTAACTAAACTAAGTTTTAACTCAATTATAGGTGTAAAGTACATGCTAGGAGCAGCTACATATTAAAACATAAAATAATATAACAGACATTGTAACAACTGCTTACTGGTTCAGAGCAGTGTACAGTGATAGCTTCAGGTACAGTCGATCAGAGCAATGTATAGTCAGTACAGTGAAAGCTTCAAGTAGAGTCGATGTAAAGTACGCATACTCACGGGTGCTTCCCGTCCGGTCCGACCGGAGCCCTGAGGTCGCGCATGACGCGCGCCTCCGTGATGTGCGCGTGGCGGGGCGCAGCGCCCGCGCACGCCGCGCGCAGCCCGCCGTCCGCGCAGCGCGCCGGCAGGTTGGACACCACCAGCCGGTAGCGGGACACGAACCTGGGACAGAATCTCTATTTACATATACTATCTATAAGACTCATACAAAGAGTATTCTTTATTAAGAAATACTTTGTGGTACTACTTCAGAGTTATGTAACGTATATTATACAGAATTGAATATTAAAATTACACTGAAATTTGTGGACTACGAAGACTTAAGTGGATACATGCTGGACACTGACACAGTGTATGCTATATATTAAAATAATACTATCTATAAGATAGATACAACTCGTTGTGGTACTACTCCGGTATCATCTAACGCTGTTGATATTATACAGAATTGAATATTCAAATTAAACTGAAGTTTGTGGACTACAGAGACTTAAGTGTATAGGTGGTGTAAAATCTAATTTCAATATCAATTCTGCATAATAACAACAGTTTAATACATTTTATTTTAGTTTTAAGAGAGTGGTTATACATATACTTTTTCAGTTATACCAGTTGTATCAATAAACACCTATCCATAAATCTGTTCAGAGAACAAACAAATAATAAAAACACCCAGATCCAAAACTACAACTTAATATTGTTAACTTTTCTTACTACTAAAAATCTAACTTAGAACAGAATATAATACACTAATCTAATGGACAAAAGATGTAGTGTAATTTACTAACAAAACCCTTAAAATATTAATAACATCGTTTTTTGTAATAATCTATTTTTTTATCTTTATTTATTTTCTATTCTATTATATGCAGTGTAATTGTTAATTTCACATCACAATCTCATTTATATTTCAGTATAACACTCAGTATAATCACCTGTTAAGATTTTTCAACGCCTGTGTCTTGCTGCGTTCCAAGGCCAGACGCTTGGCCATGTCCGCCGCCGACACGCCCACTGCCGCCTTCGACCCCGCCACTATCACTGTTCACACACACAAACTTAGAATTAAACATAACTTCGATCTTTAAACGGAAGAGTGATAATAATGTTATTTTCGATTATGCAGATATATTTTAACTTTTGTTGTGAATACGAAGATATGGAGATCGAAAATCATTTTTAATAATATTTTGATAGAAAGTAGAACGTAATTGATAGTTAGTTATCACTACCCATGTACATATAGACATCCAGTAATAATCCAGTAAAGGCTAGGAACAGTGGCGGATTTGCCTAAAGGCCGAGTAGGCCCGGGCCTAGGGCGGCCAATTTTAGGGGCGGCCAATCGTGACAAAATATCTAACCAGAATCATTTAAAAAATCCTCGAATCCTTGAATACAGTCATTCAGTGAATGACTGTATTCAAGGCAATACATTGGCATGGTTTCTTGCGAAAGCGGATGCGAACGTCAAAAGATTTGGCGTTATTACCTACTAGTTAAGATGCGTGCTGAAAAAGGGGCAGCTCATGGCCTCGGGCCTAGGGCGGCCAAGACTGCAAATCCGCCATTGAATGAGACGAAGGAATGCAAAATACGATACAATACAAAAATTCTTTATTGCACATCTTAAAACATAGTTCACAGAAAAAAGACACCTAAAGGCACAATAGGCGGTCTTATCGCTTAACTAGCTATTATTCCAGGCAAAGGAATTGAAGAATCATGAGTTACACGCCTGACTTATTTTACCGTGTCGAAGAGCGGTCACCATAACGGTCTGAAACCCAGTGGATTCTGGGATCGATCCCCGGCCAAACAGATAACTTAACGTTGGATTTATATTTCTGTTTTAAGTCTAGGTTTTTTATAATATCGAAATAGCAAACGAGCATGCATTCCACCTGATGGAGGCCACTGCCACCCATGGACGTCTGTAATCAACTCCAGATAAGAACACAGTCCTACCTGTGTTTGGCCACAGATTGCTACCCCTGAGGACTAAGTTGGAACGCCTCTGATGAGTATATCTCCGTTCAAACCAGACCACAGTAGCGTTGAACACTGCTGTTATAAGACAGAAATAGGTGTAGCGGTGGCGCCGCTGAAGTCGAACCACAAAGGGTGTATTACCACCTTCAAAGTATATTCAAAATATTTTCATATTCATAGGTATTTATGTAATGGTGTACTGCCGGGCGTGGACCATGCTAACATGGTTCATAGACCCAAGTCTAGTGCGACAGTGGTCAATTACCATTAGGTGGACTGACTACTCGTTTGCTAAAATCTACAAATTATAAAATTATTTCACAGGATTGAAGTTTTTTATTGAATTTTGATTAACTAGCTCGCGGCTCTACCCGCGGTTAACGGAGTTATCTAGTAGTAGTCGG
>DWPV01008404.1:0-10040 GCA_018251915.1 Urbanus proteus proteus
CATGGACAACACACAAGACAAGGACACACACCCAGACCAAGAACGGAAATTTAAACTCAACATTCAAATTTCCGCCTCGCTGGGAATCGAACCCAGGACCCACGGATTAGTGCTCTGGCGTGTTAACCATTGCACCATCCGGGTCTTTTGGAGTGATTGAGCATAAAGATTTTCATATAACATATTTATGATAATAATAATATGGCTAGCCTAGATTTTTCAAATTATATTGCTAGTGTTTGCGGATGGAAAGTATTTTGTTGTTTGCGGCTGGAAAGTAGTTTGTTGAAGTTTTTTATAAGAGTAAAAAAATCTGAAACAATATGGCTGAAAAGGAACTTTGTATATGAGGGTTACTTAGATATACTTTTTGATGTAGATAAAATATAACTAATATTTCTAATGAGCACTGATAGATTAGTTATTGAAATTGGGCCTCACACCCAGGGGTCCGAGGTTTGACTCCTACGTACCTCTGATTTTTTCAATCATATGTGTAGAAAATAGAAATTAATCATTAATTATTAATTATTATCACTCGTTTAAACGTTTAAAAATATAGTAAGTAAACCTACTCGCCTGAAAATAGGTAACTACTTGAAAAAAACGTTGACATAGATTTTTTTGGTGTGCAAAACCTATCTACGTAGTGGCCAATGGAACATACCTGTCTAACTTGTACCCAGCAGTGGGATGGTAATGTGTTGATATTGTTGATTAATTCTAATTGATGAATTCTGAATTTAAGAGATATTTACTTATTTATTTAGTTT
Source organism: Urbanus proteus proteus (assembly GCA_018251915.1). Taxonomy (NCBI): domain Eukaryota; kingdom Metazoa; phylum Arthropoda; class Insecta; order Lepidoptera; family Hesperiidae; genus Urbanus; species Urbanus proteus. The sequence goes on from DWPV01008404.1 coordinate 774, forward strand.
GTTTGGAGTGGAGTATAGGATATGTAGTAAAAATAATCTACTGGAGGTCAACCATGTTGCTATCCTGCTACACCTTATGCAATGTTAATCGCATGGAAAGGTTCTTTGCACAAATATTTTTTTCTTTTTTATATTATAGGTAGCAACCAAGCACCACCAGTGGACTGCACCACCTGAATGGAAAGTAGTCACTGCCGCCTATGGACATTTGTAATCAACCGCATCAACAAATGTGTTGCCCTGAAAACTTCAGTTGAAATACCTCAAATAAGCATTTAAATAACTATAATATACTGTCTGCAAAAGTCTGTATATCTTAACGTTACTTTCCCCAGATATATTTGTGAACACTGCGGCAAAGGCTTTCCGATCCTCACCATGATGCAAGCCCATCAAGTATCCCAACATGGTACAGGACCCTTCCTGCAATGCCAACACTGTCCTTTCAAAGCCCCTAGGAAGTTTGACCTCACCGAACATGAACGACTACATACAGGAGAAAGACCATTCGCGTGCGATAAATGCGGCCTAACATTCAGAAGACGGGGGATATGGAAGAAGCATTTAATATACCATTCGGAGAAGAAAATCCAATGTAATCAATGCCCAAGGAAGTTTCATCAAAGGAGCGCTATGTTAGCGCATTCGAATAACGTTCATCAGAGGGTATATGTGTATTGTTGTAGTAAATGTGGCGCCACCTACGCGAAGACAGCGACCGTTAGGCGTCACATGACGGAAAAACATGGGATTCCCCGGGAAATGCAAGGGAAAGTCATTAGGATTAATAAAGGTGGTCATGCACAGTGATTTAAAAGATGGTAGATATCTATGTGGTTCAACTATGGTGGCACCACCACCTATTTCTGCCTTATAACAGCACTGTTAAGCACTGCTGTGTTATTCTAAAGGGTGTGGTTAAGGAGACATACTCATCCGAGGCGTTCCAACTCAGTCCTCATGGGTAGCAATGCATCCGGTCAACCTTAGGTAGGATTTGTTTTTATCTGGGGTTGATTATGGATGTCCATGGGCGGCAGTGGTCACTTACCATCAGGTGGACTGCATGCTCGTATGCTACTTCGAAGCAATAAAGCAATATATTTTAATAAAGTACTGAAGCTTTTGATTGTTTTTCTTTTTTCCTTTGCATATTTTAGAACCAAAATATAGTGTACCCTCTCTGACGAAATATTAAAGTGTTGACTAAACTGCTGATTTGCATAGTGGTCGACCTCAGGCAGGACTTTATTCTTATTTAAATATAATAACAGATGTCCAGGGACAGCAGTGACCACTTACCATCAGACTGCCTGCCCCTGTTTATTGCATTATAAAAATACTCCGACGTTTATTTAAAAGGCAATATAACGATATAGGTTGGTCTTTCATTGCCCTATAAATTATTAAAAAATCTAAAACTTAATTGCCGTCATTAATAAGGAAACGCTTCCAGTGCCGTTAATTAAAGGTTTATGTAATTAGTCTCCTTGAAAGCGCTTAGTTTGCAGAGCTATTTAGTGAGAAGCAAATACCATAACCATTCTAGATGACCTTATGAGCTTGCTGATTATAAATGGTCACTGCCACCCACGGAGATTTTTAATTATCCACCCCCGGATTTGAAGTCTTAAGGTCGACCATCGATGTGTTGCTTCGAGAAAAATTTGGAATACTTCGTATACCTAATTGCTTCCAGCTTATCACACTCTTTAAACCAGAACATAGCAGCGCTGGACGCTGATGTTACTAAGCAGTAGCTTCGTAATTTTTATGCAGGGGCCCCAAGCTACATTTATTTCATAAAAAGGAAAAATATAATGATTATTAAAGAGAAAGTTCCTAAACCAAAATATTGGGATTTGTATTTATTTTCGGTCAAGTTCTATAATGACACTATAAATACTTTTAAACATTTTATTTTACTTAAATATGGCATTGGAGGCCCCTATCAGTTTTGGGCTCCTATTTGTAGAAAAGGCGGAACTACATTTCTTACCACATATTATTAAAAATAAAAACATACATTATATCATGGATTCCCTTTCATAATGTAACATACTTCCTTATAAACTTACTTCCATACTTTGTACTTGATTTTATTTTATGTAATATCCGTAAATACCGTAGGCCGCGAGCAATCATTAGTCTAACACTGTCAAACGATTATAAACTCTAAATACTTGTAATAAGATATTTTTTTATCGTAAAGCAAATTGCATCAAGATCATTTTGTTTTTTATCGAAGCAAAAAGAGATGACATAGAAATCACAATAATGGTCACAATTTAAGTAGGTACCTAGTCATGTAACCTAGTGGTACGAATTTCGACCTCACGCTTGGGGTCTAGAGTTCAAATCAATGCCGCTGATTTTTCGAATTAAAAATCAATTATCACCAGACCTGCTTTAACAATGACGTTTCAGAATTATGCTTTTATTTAATAAAAAAAAACAATCGGCACTTAGCGCAGTGAAATATGGCTATTCTTATTTTGATCAGGGACCTGTATCTAGCAATGCGTTACGTTATGCCTTTTCTCTAAGGTCCTATGGGGATGAGTTGCAGGAAATCCTCACAGTTCAATAAAATATTAGTATCTATACTAGCTGAACCCCGCTGTTTCACCCGCGTTAAAAAAGTAAAAAGGAATACGTATCTAAACATAGGTAACATGCTGTGCTCCCGCGATGGGGCTCACGTGCGCGTGGAGCGCGCGCTAATGCTTTTTTTGAAAATTAAAGTAGCCTATGTTACCTTAGACCTTTAGCTATCTGCTAGTGAAAATCCTGTCAAAATCGGTCCAGCCAGTTAGAAAATTAACTCAGCCAAATAGACAGACTGACAAAAAAAAATGCATTTTCGTTATAGGTATCGTGTATACTTTTATATGCATTGAGTAAAAAATGTTATTTTGAAATCACAAACAGATACTTCAATTTTATTTATATGTATGGATGGACGAACGCTTGCATCCCAATGATCTAATAAATAGTTTACAAGAATTCACGACTTTTTTTTTTTTAAAGGGGCCTCATAAAATGTCCAATGCTCATGCAAAGGGGCCCTGCATAACATAAAATGATTAAACCAGGAACAGTGGGACAATCAGTCTTTGTTATCATTATTGTAAGAACACTTACCACAAGCGGAGATTATATCTATAGTTCACAAAGCGTTTTGAGCATGATGAGGAAGCTGGTATCTCGATCGCGGAGCAGTGCACACAATAGGGTTGTGACCGACTATACACATATTTAAAGTAGGTACTTAGTTTCTTTTTTTTTTTAATAAACAGAAAACTTTGGTTCTTATACCTACCTAAGTACTTAATTTTTTGTGTTGTGTGTATGTCTAAATTAAACGATACGGTCACCCATAAATCTACTGAGAACGACCTTGCTCTAAGCTTGCTTTATAATAACTAAGTACATACGTTAAGATCTATACCGGCTATGCGCACTTAATTTATTTAAAAAAGACCAACATATCCACTAAAAACATTTATATGGCAAAACAACGTTTGCCGGGTCAGCTAGTAAATAGATAAATTTAATTTACTTAGCGAGAAATTTAAGAATTGATTTACAAAAAAAAAACTTGCGAAATTCGGATACATAAATAAAATTATATTGCCTTACCATAGTTGTATTGTCCTACTATTATAAATGTGAAAGTTTGTTAGAATGGATAGATGTTTGTTACTCTTTCAGGTAAAACCTACTGATATTGATGGATATTAATGAAAATTAACACATAAGGTACATGGTTTACTATCAGACCTCTGGACCAGACACTTTGACATACTTGAGTCAAGCAGGCGAAACGGGGTGAAAAGTCTAGTTAAAAATATAGAAGTTGACAACCCTACTGCTACCGGAACTTGTACGGTGTTCCGGAATGTGATGCAATGGTATTTACTATTGTTCTCTTTGATTATTAACTCTGAATAAATGGGTCATTAGTGAAGATTTTAGAGAACTGCTTATTTTTATTTTATTTATTTATTTATTTCAGGCTACTAAGGCCCATAGGAAACAATACACAAATACTCATAAACAATAAAACAAATTAATACATATAAAACTTAAAATTGTTATAAAGACTTCAGCATAAAATCAAGCTTAGATTGATTTATCAACTATAGTCTTTAAAAAGATATAGTGACCTAATGCAATTTCGTGTTCAGATACCATCAGGACACACTGGGCCCATACTTAGGGCCCGTGGCAAAAGGGGCCCCAAAAGGCCTCTAATTGGTCGTTCACTATATTAATGTTTTTCGAAAAAGTTGACGCCCTTATCATTATTTGATAAGTTTTTTATATACCCTGAAAAGTGATCTGAAAGTGAGAGAGATTTCTACCATAGACTTCACATAACTTTTTTATTTTTAAATAAACCAGACATGTTTTTTTTCGCGATTTTTTATAATCCGTAAGTATTAATCGCACTCGCTATAGTAAGTGATAACTAATTTATAAAACGGACATTTTGAAAAAAAGGTCATAGATGCCTAGAATTCAAAACTCGTACCCCCCAATTAAGATACCAAAACCTGTCACTTGCATGCGAGTAACTATAATGATATCGTAGAGTATAATTTATTTGCATACTACACTTATTTAACGATCGGACTTGGCTAATTACGATAACATTACTCCGTCTACCGGAAATATCGCGTAATTACTCTGGATTACATAGTCGTCAACGTGGTGTATCCTATACAAATAAATAAAATTGAAGTTTCTGCACAGAAGAAATCACAAATTTCTAAATAACAATTTGTTACTCAATGCATATGAAAGTATACACGATACCAGTAACAAAAATGCATTTTTTTGTGTCTGTTTCGCTGAGGTAATCTTCTAAACGGCTGGACCGATATTGACGGGGCTTTCACTGAAAGATAGCTGAAGGTCTAAGGCGTAACATAGGTTACTTAACTTTTCTAAAAAAGCATTAGCGCGCGCTCCAAGCGTTTGCGGCCCCCCTCGTGGGAGAGCGGGATTTCAGTTATGTTTAAATATATATTCCTTTTTTCTTTTTAAACGCGGGTGAAATCGCGGGGACGAAGACGAAGACGAAGATTACTTCAGTCAAACTCCGTAGAAGGTATAACATAATCGTTTGCAGTAAATTAATATACACCTATCCACTTTCTACATATAAACGCTCCGTTTAATATTCATCCAAACAAACAAGCTAGCGTGTAGCTAAAACAATTTGGCAAAACCCCAGTAACAGTGAAAATTCTAATTTAGCAAAAATGTGTTGCAAACTTTTTGCTATGTTGAAACACTCGGCTCAAAATGATTAACGGCACTTGGCAATGTTAGGTAGAAACAATTAAACTTGCTTTCTGTTATTTTAAAATAACTAGCTTTTAAAACTTATTGTAAATGTAGGTACCTTTTTTGTTGACGAGGGGGAAGCCTTCAAAAGGTACCCGAAGCCTCGAAAGCGGCGCTACGATGAGGACTCCGTGATCTCAGCAAGAAAACCAATCCGGAGTCCTCTGAACGTTACCCCATCGGACTCTACTTCGGGCGAGTACTACTCTCTCTGCACCGTCAAATGCACAGCGGTATACAATCACACAGGTACCGTACTTCCCGAAGTCGCTGGATGGACGGTTAGAGCTCTCGCGATCAACCGCCCGCGATCCCTGAAGCCCCCATTCAGTAGCCTCTTACGCCAGGCAATGGTCCCAGATCTACAGAGACGAGATATGGTAGGTACTTAGTATGTTACGAGAGTAAAATACATATTTATATTTTATGTTTGTTTATCTATATGCTTATGGGTTAAACTTGAACGCCTATAGTAATATAGTTTGAGCCCCCGGAGCCTTTTGCTATCCATCTTTTAATTCTTTGAGATCTATTTATGGACAAATGCTTCTCCTAATAAGTAGCTTTTACCAAGAGACTGCAATGGGTGTTGATGTCACAGAAGAAGATGCTGCTGCCCATATCCTGGATGTTGTCCCTTAATTCATCGGCACATCCACAGTAAGAGAGGGAGTGGTGATATCAAAGACTGACACCACACGGAAGGCCAAATAATGCATACATTCCATACTATTCCTCATTCTCAAATTCTATTTCTCTTGCACATTTGCATCTTCACTAAAATATTTTACATTTTGCACAGCATGTCGGACTTTTATAAATTGTGTATCAGAATAATTTCCGTTGGATCTAGCTGTGTTACGAGTATGTAGAAGTTTTATTTAGGTGCAGGAAGTTTTCAGTTTCGTTCTATCTTCTGGAAACACACATATTTACCTACTCGGTATTTTCTATTATCTAATCGTACCTAGATTAAATTTATAACGAGGAACTGTTCGACCTGGTGCCTACGTCGCCTTTTCTCCATCGCACCATTCGCCGAAGGATGTTTTAAAGGTGGTAGAACGATGTGGTTCGATTCCGGCGGCTTGAAGGGTGTGGTCAGGGAGACAGACTTATCCGAGGCCGTGACCGTAATCATTTCATATGTGATATATCATCTTGCATGTTCGAGGCAAGAAGGATCGCGTAAATCGGATCGTGGAGGACCGCCATGGCTCCAATTGATGAAGATGGAACCTTTTTTATAACATGTGAGCAGCAACGAGCATGTAGCCCACCTGCTGGTAAGTGGCCACTGCCGCACTTGGACATATGTAATCAACCCCAGATATAACCACAGTCCTACCTGTGGTCGACCACAGATGCGTTACCTACATCGGAAGTGCACATTTAAACACTAGCGGCCACCCATCCAGCTAATTTTAATTGAACTAGTCTAGACTTAACTTTCATCCGCTTAAAACGAGCAAAACGTATTTAAACACTAGAAAAGTAACTCGTACAATTATGTGGACAATGTAACTAAAATGACTGAAATAGCTAAGTATGGTAGAACAATGCCTGGTATAATAAAAATGTGACAGGTAAACGACCCAGGTCGTTACCCTGTTCGTGGCGGCTTATGTAATGTGTATTATATTTGGCCTCAATAGATTTGGGTTTCCAATCCACGGTAGATATAAAATACTAGCTGTGCCCGCGGTTTTACCGGTGATTGAAAAATCTGAGGATATTTAGGTATGCTATGATTGTAAACCTCCATAGGCAGTAAGCAGATGGTCTATTATTCCTGAGGACTCATGATAAGTAAGCCAGCAAAGTACATCAACTAGTGCTGACGATTATATGCGGCCACACATATCGTAGTTCTCGGCGTGAAGGTCGGTGGATAAGGATGTCGGGCCTCGAGGATCCCCTCTTTACCCGAGCAATTCTTAATTGACGACCCGGATGGCGCAATGTTTAACACGCCGGACCGCTAATCCGAGGGTCCTGGGTTCGATTCCCAGCGAGGCGGAAATTTGAATGATGAGTTTAAATTTCCGTTCTTGGTCTGGGTGTGTGTCCTTGTCTTGTGTGTTGTCCATGGCACCCACGACACAGGAGAAAATCTTACTGTGGGGCTATGAGTGTGAAGCGTTATTTATTCTCAGGTGTGTCGCTGGCCGGACCTTTCGAGCTCCCACTCTTGCCGCCCGCAACCCTGGAAGCCTCCTTTTAGTCGCCGCAGAGGATACCGTAGCCCTTCTGCTGCCGGAATTACAGGATAAGGTTGTGCCTATTAGTTTATTAGAAAAAGCATACATAATATATTACTTACAGTATGCATGTTTATAATAACGAAGTTTGCGTTATCTATACAAATAAATAAAATTTAAGTGTCTGTTTGTGATATTTACATTTTTTACTCAATGCATAGGAAAGTATACACGATACCAAATGCAATTATAAAAATTTTGTCTGTTTGGCTGAGGTAATCTTCTAAACGGCTGGACCGATTTTAACGGGACTTTCACTGGAAGATAACTGTAGGTCTAAGGCGTATCATAGGCTACTTTAATTTTGGAAACAACACCAGCGCGCTCGCCACGCGCGTGTGTGACCACCGTCGCGGGAGAGCGAGGTGTTACCTATGATTAGATATGTGTTCCTTTTTACTTTTTTAATGCGGGTGAAACCGCGTGAATCAGCCAGTAAGGTATAAACATGAAATACTTATCTAAGGTGTTACAAAACACAATTATATAGCTTATCTTAAATTTTAATGCAGAATGCATAGATTTCATCTATTTTAGTTACATAAAACATTATTAACAAGCATTCCCTTCTCATAATGCTAATGGAGCAATTAATTCTAAAAGCTTTTAAAAATGAATGATCCGTTGTAATGATAAAAAGTTTTAATCTGATATCAAAGAAAAGATTTACCGGATTAAGTTAATAATATATTTAATACATTTTTAGTATACGCCAATGGATAGATTCAGTGTTTAGTGATATGTGACACTTGGCGTTACGTGAAGATAAGCTAGGTGACAAATAAAGAAATAAGAGGGGATTCCAATATTTTTGGCTTTTACAGTCCTTACCACAACCTTCAGATTAGAACCCAGCAGCGCTTAACACGTCTTAAACACCCACAGGTGCAGGGTGAGCAGATACTCACCGAGGTAGAGCCCGAAAGTGGCATCGCGCTTGGAGGACTTCAGCAATGGTCTGACAAAGTTCCTGGACTCCTCCACATAGCGCTGAGGACGACCACTCGGGATTTTAGTGCTATAAAATCCCACATAAACCCGGCGTCGCTCCTGAGACGTCGAGTACCTTTTGAAGGTTTCCCCCTCGTTACAAAAAAGGTACAATTAAGACTAATGGTAGATATAGGTATTCGATCACTTAAGATCATGGCTACTTACTTTTGTTACGTCATAAGTTCACGTAACATAATGTAATGATGGTATCATTTTGATTCACTTAATGCTTTTTGTAGAAATGTTATATAGTCATCTGCGAAGGAATTGTTTTTGTATGACTTTACATAAATTGCTAATGCATTTCCTCTCCGCATAAGTTCATGTAAGAAATTACTAACAGTATTATCCGAGGCCTTCCCGCTTAATCTTCAGGGATAGATGCATCTATTGCCGACCTCAAGTAATACTCTAATCTTATCTGGGTGGCAGTGGCCACTTACCAAAAGACAGACTGCATGCTCCTTTGCTTTTTATTTTAATAAAAATAAAGTTATATTTAAAGTTATATAAAAAAGTTATATTATTAAGCAAGGAATTATAAAATGTTACGTAAATTTTACAAAACTGCCAGTTACTTTATTATCTTATATATAAAATTCTCGTGTCACAATGTTAGTCTGCATACTCCTCCGAAACGGCTTGACCGATTCCTCTG
>DWPV01008405.1:0-10040 GCA_018251915.1 Urbanus proteus proteus
GGTATGGTCAGGGGACAGACTTATCCGAGGCGTTCCATTTCAGTCTTCAGGGGTAGCAACGCATCTGTCGTCCACCCCAGGTAAAACCGTGATCATATCTGGGGTTGATTATAAATTTCCATGGGCGGCAGTGGCCACTTACCATCAGGTGTGCTGCAAGCTTGTTTGCTACTCACATGTTATAAAAAAAGTCGCCATTGTTCCCGATTCTGTGCAATTTCTTGCCAGTTGTGCTGTCCAAGCTCCCAGAGGTCCCTGACTGCGTCACAGGTGTTACATTTAATCTTTAAGGCAGAACAACATTTGCCGGGTCAGTTAGTTTGATATAGAAGTACGTTTCTCCCATTTACGGACACGTGATCGACCCCAGATTAGATCTCCTTATAGCTGAGGTCGACTACAGATACCTTTTTGCATTTGAGGACTACGCTGTATTTGTGTATTTATGTATGTCTTTCTTAAGTAAAATATAAGTAATAATTTAATAGTTATGTTACGTTCCAATTTCAAAGACGGCCTTAAAATCTACACGTTTTGTGTAATTTTGATCAAAAGTGCCTATAGCTTAGCTCGGTTCTGGTTTGAAGTTATAGTAGTACTAGAGATATCCTAAGTTCTTAGCGATGTTCTGGATTAGCTCAGTAATGTACGAGTATGCTTAGGAACTCAAGTGGAATTCAAATCCGATCAGAAGTAGGTAATCATAGACATACTATGTACAGAGCCAACAGGCACTTACTATAAGGTTATACGACGCTAGCTTCTACAATTTTATCAATTTCATTTAGAAATAACTGATCCCTGCTGTTTCACGCGCTTTAAAGAAGTAAAAAGGAATTCATATTTAAACATATGAAGTGACACCCAGCGCAGCCGCGACAGCGCGCGCGTGCGTGTTGAGCGCGCGCTATTGGACTTTTTGAAAATTAAAGTTGCCTATGTTACGCCTTAGACGTTCAGCTTTCTTCCAGTGAAAGTCCTGTTAAAATCGGTTCAGCTGTTTAGGAGATGACCTCAGTTGAACAGACAGACATTTTTTTAAATTACTTTTGTATGCATTGATTTTTTTTGAAGTCACAAACAGACGCTTCAATTCCATTTATTCCTATAGATTAACAGCGTACGGACTTATAAGAACAGAAAGCAAGAGGACAATGATAAAAAGACATATACACCTTTTCAATTTTAATTTTATACACCTCTCTAATATCTGCAAACATTCAATTTAAATAGATAATTTTAAGACAATGCAAATAACAGTTTTCTGTACGTTGCACGGTAGTCTAAACAATACATTAACAGATACCTACCAACACAATCATTTGCAATTTCCCACGCCCGAACACCGACACCAACATGAACACCAATCCCTCATAATGAGCTTACAAGCTGAAAATGAAGGGATCTGTTATGCTTCTACATCTCCAGATTGTTACTGTAAATTTATTTATATAAATGGTTTATTTTAAATAACTTTTTAAAAACATTTGTGATATAATATATGTGCCTATACTTGAATACAATACCTATAATTGAATTTTTATTGTATTGTGTAGCTTACTCGCGGAGCACAATAGTCGTAGTTATACTCTTATTAATCCGCAGACTTACGAGGCTTGACTTATAGGAAAACTAGGATTTAAAAAAATGTAATAATAAAAGTTTTGGTATCGACTCTGTTCACATCATGAAAAACGAAGTTCATATAATTTTTGAAGGTCGTACAACCTTTGTGGTTCGACTTCGGTGACATCACCACCAGACCTATTTCGACCTAATAACGCCAGTGATAAACATTGCCACGTTCTGGCTTGAAGGATGTGATAAGGAAGAAATACTTATTCGAGGCAGTTCAACGTAGTCCTCAGGGGTAGCAACACATTTGTGACCAACCTCTAGTAAGACTGTTCTTATCTGAAGTTGCTTACAAATGTTCATAGGTGGCAGTGGCCACTTACCATCAAGTGGACTGCACGCTAGTTTGCTATTCTCATATTATAAAAAAAAAAACAAAAGTGCACGTGACTCAGATCGGACGTCATGTCTTTACACTAACTTAACAATTATTATTCACTGAATAAAAGTAAAACATAAAGAGCATAATTGACAGTCAGATGCAAATTGCTCAACGATTGTACACAGCGAGCCATCTCAGACAGCATCTTGTCTGTAGCGGCTGGCATCTTGAGCCGCGTCCGGCCTGCGCGCTCCGTCTGTACTCTCTGAGATGTTTATCGCTAGTTCGACAACTCCGGCGTCTGTTATCGCCAACGCCGCTTTCTTCTTGTTGTCTACAATGCTCCTTTAACAACTTACGCTAACTTACTAACTTACTATAATGTGATAAGGAGTTAATATTTCCATAATAAAGACAATCATTTAAATTATTTCGATATCTACTATAAAAGTAAATAAAATTGAAGTGTTTGTAATTTCAAAATAAAACTTTTTACTCAATCAATACAAAAGTATAGGTACATGATATCTATAACGAAAATGCAATTATTATTTTTTGTTTGTCTGTCCGTCTGTCTATTCTTATAACCGATTTTGACGAGATTTTCAATAGAAGATCGCGGGAGAGCCGGGTGTCACTTATGTTTAAATATGTACATATTTTTACTTCTTTAACGCGGGTGAAACCTACGACTATGCATAGTTAAAGTTGTGCAAATCGAATAAAGTTTCAGCTTTATAATCGTGGTAATGCTTACATTGTATGTTGTGTATGTATTTGCATTTGTATCTTGTAATAATATGAATATTTACTTATAATACTTACAATACTTATAACACTTACTATACTTATAATACTTTTATAATACTTCTTATCCATCTGGAGCAGTGATAGCCGAATGGTTGAAACTTGGCTTCTCAATCGAGGTGTCCGAGATTCAAATCCTGGGCATGCACCTCTGATTTATGTGAGTATTAGAAATTAATTATCACTTGCTTTACGGCGATGGAAAACATCGTGAGGAAACCTACACATCTGAGAGTTCTTAAAAAAAAATGTTCTCAAAGGTGTGTGAAGTCTACCAATTCGCACTTGGCCGGCGCGGTTGACTAAGGCCTAAAAATCCCTCTCACTGAGAGGAAACCCGTGCCTAGCAGTGGGACAATAATGGGTTGGTGATGACTTCTTATCCATAGTAGCAAAATGGGTGGCAAATCTATTCATCATAGGCTATGCACACAATTCAATTATGAAAGTCACCATTAGAGTTACTCATTTATAAAAATCTCTAGTCCTCATTTTAAAGCAATATAAAATACATTAATTTTCCTTACTTCCAGTGCATTTACAAATGCATATTAAATACGCCTTCTATGTAGCGGCGACGCGGGACCAAATTTATACTTTTAATTATAACAATATTAAAGTGGCTCTCACATGCACTACGGAAGTTAAATACTAGTAATGTTTTCGGAAATATGCATTTGTATTACAATTTTCACCTACGTATACAATTCTACATATTTTTTCTTATAAATGTTAAAAAGGTATGCTAGTTTTCGAATCAAGAAGACTGTAGGTGATTCATCTTTAAGCTTGGATTTTTATAAAAAAACATCCAGATATCCTCATAATAAATTCTTATACAGTTAAATTAGCGTTAAGAAAAAATAAAGTCTACAGTAATGAATCATAAAGGCACAATATAAAAAAGGCATAAAGCCAACACTACAAGCCTACGCTCTAGATTTCACCTTAATACCTGACCTCAGAAAAATAATTAATACCTCTGCCTTACTGCCCCTATATTGCGTGAACTTAATCACTGGGGTATGGGGCCTAGAGCATTATTAAAACAGTTTATCTTAATATACCCACCATAATGCCTAAGCCACGAGCCGTTATTATTTTCTAGAGCAAAATGAGTTTTTCAATTTAATCCCTTTTTATTAAATAACAGGTAACTATTCTTTTGAACCATAAATAAAAAGGTGTTAGTGATGAAACAAAACTGAAACTTAATAAAGACATTTCTACTTACATTTAAAATTAATTATATTTTTATTTACTTTTCATATCTTTTGACATAAGACAAGTATAAACGCTAAGTAAAATTAAATAGCGTCTTTAAAATAAGTAAACAAAAATGTCTCACCGTCCTAATACAAGAAATGTAGCAATGTAGTGAAATGAAACAAAATTGCATTTGGGTGTGCTAATGAAGCCTCACGCACCGCAGACACTAATTGGTCATTTAATTACCCAGCAGCCCGGGGCGGAGACAGGCTCAAAGGGAACGTGTAACTACATAGCGGTAGAGAGTCTTGGTATTGAGCCGCCCGGATCCGGCCGAAATATTAGGTGTACTCAAAGTACTTTGTTTTAGTTTTATTGGCCATTTAATGATAAATATTTATTGGCCATTTAATGATAAATATAAACTGATTGCCTTAATGCAAGTGTTACTAGTGTTACTAGTTGTCTATCGAAAGACTTGCCTAGAGGTGAGGTTTTGAACTGTGTGGATACCACGACGTGTGGATACATGTAGTACGATTTATAGCGGTTCCGATATAGTTTGTTTTGTGTGTTCCTTCATACCACACATCATCCAACACGTGGAACGAAGCTTCTTATAAGGTATTTTATAGATATGACCCGCTGCTCTTGAAAACATGAGTAGAAATAATAGCTTTTCTTCAAAATTGCTGTATAGCGGCAAATGCTATCTTCTGTACTCGCAAATATACTGTGAAATCATAAGGACATTTCCTAGTCATTACCAAAAAACTTGTTCAGTTTAATACATATTACACAAATATGCATTTGTTAATTAAGTATCAGCACAACAATAAAACACTACGAGTATCAGACAGCCGAATCCGTAAGCTGATATAAATGTGGAGACTCCCTTGCACATAACTTGCAAAACTTAGAACCTTGTGGTCAAAGTAGGAAGGGCGATAATTGCATAGTTCTGTACGTTGTACATTTGCGCAGGTTACCACTTGACCACGTCTAAAATATGGCGGCACTAATTTGAGGCTGCTCTCGACGCGACAAAATGGAGTGGAAGAGAGTACGGGCTTTGTGGCCGTGGGGATGGCAGGAACCGTTTGAACTTGCTTTTGTTTATGTTTACAATTAATTGTATTGACTAAACTACCATACACATGTAATGTCTGTAAATCTAACTTCTCTAGTAGCTTTCTTTTGTTAAATTATGTTGTTTATATCTTTAACGTCTTTTCAAAGCAGCCTGGATCTTTCACCGTGGAACTCCAGAGTAGAAAAAAAATATGCCACTAAATCATCACAGCAATTATTACACCTGTTAGTAATAACCAATTATTGTTTATTAGCTGCTAATAGAAATATTTACGTGAAGAACTGTATTAAAGATGATAGTGTATTAATACCGTAAAACATAAGAAAGTTATGCTATCCAGTACAAGTGGCACCGAGAAAATAATTAAGTTGAAAAAATAAATAAAAAAGAAAATAATCAAGAGATGTTGACACATAATTGTGTCGCCCGTAGTCATGATACAGCTCAGAATATGAATAAAAAGACTACACGGTAGGGATGAGTGTTAATCCGGCCACGTGTAATGAAATATAATCACGTTCGTAACGAGCGCCGCATCGCCGGTTCATTACCAGACACTCATTAGAACCGGCTCCTGAGCATTTTATTAAGAGAATACTCCCATTGTCAGTGCTGAGCCATTTTGTCGATGGATGACGTATTCTAAAACTGATTTGCGTTTTCTAATGACGTAAAGGAAGGATCTAGAAAAGTTCTTCGTAATCAAGATCACGAATAGTATAAAAATTAGGTTTAGGTCGTAATTTTGAATCATAAAGCATTGGATACAAAATTTTGATTACTAAATTCCAACAAATTTGAATTTAAGGCAAACAAGATAGTGTAGTTTAAGATAAGTTTAATGACTTAGTTTTGTATAAGGTAAAGTAAAAACAGTCATATTGTTATTTATAACTGTTCTACTGAGTTGATTAGACAAACCCTATATATCTCTCTTGGAAAGGTCTCCTAACATGGATGTGAAGGCAAAGACCTAAAAGATAATCCAGTAGGCTTCTTCAATGGGGAATAGTAGAAGAAAGTATGAGTAAGAGACACACCCTACCAAACGGTCTTAAAGGTGTCCAAAAAGGTTTAACAACTACCATCTGATGGTAACAATCTGATGCTTAACACGCGTTTTGCGTATTAAAATGAATAATAGACAGAATATCGAATGATTGGTCTACCCTTAAGCATCATCGGTGTGTGCCTACTGCATAACTGTTTGCACATATCGCTTCATTACGGCGTTGGGAGACACACTCATTAGAAGAGATCCCGTTTTTTCATCTCCGTCGCCGGATGCGAGGGAGGCAGCAATTTTATTTAGAACTAGATGAACTGAGAGCTCTCGTGCTGAATCAGTTTTGTACACACACTCAGTATGGAATTTTGAAGAGCCGTGTACATTTTCATTTGTATTATGGGTTAAGAATGTTTAGATGAACCACAGATGAAATGTAGGTTTAAATTTTTAATTAATTATACTCGGAATTTAGTTTACATTCATATATTGTTTTGATTTAAATTTTACAGTTTCCAGAATTCACGAAAGCAAAACATTCCAATTCTTTGGATTGGATTCGATTTTATTATGTAAACTAAAATATTTCATGTAAATATGTTTGCCTAGTCACATCCTAAAAATATGAACAGATAAACAGCCAAACATTCAATTCATCAGTATTTGTAAATCTTCTGCTGGACATGAGCCTCCCCTAAGGGGGATATTTGACAATTAGCTATTTGGCAATAGGCCACATTACATAGGCTAGAAATTATAGCAACAGTAAACTTATGGAAATAACATAGAAACATATGTATTGTATTGTTCCTATTAAAAAATTCATTAGTTTTTGAAATAGAAACGTTACAAAGCTACGACATCTTCGATTCCTCGTGCTATACCTACGCAAAAGGATTTTGTAGCTAGCAACAATAACCAGACCACTTAGCATGCGACGTTTAGCTCGAGAGTATGGGCACAGTCCTTCACCGCGCTTACTTGCATACTTCTATCCCCCATACGGTTAGGGAAGAGCCGTAGCGGGAATCGCGCTGAAATATTCTCAGAAAAGTATCTTGAAAACATTTCATGTGAACAACATGGTAAACGTTATTGTATGTTGCGTTCACCATTGTTACAATTAATAAATAGAATATTAAAACGATATTTTCTACAAAAATAAAATAAGTAACTTAAAATTGTTTAATTTAATTAAAACATCCGTTTATTCTATCTGACGGTAGCGTCATCAGTCCATAATGACTTCAGGTTATATGCAATACTATGTCACTATAAGAGTAGGTACTGTAGGTACTTGATATGCAAAATGTTAATTTCAATATTTAGGAGCCAAGGAAAACATAACCGCCCAAATTTTAGCCCTGTCAAGAAATCGATAAAAATTAGTGAATATATAATAAGCGATATTGGTATCCAGCACATCCCTAGTCCTCAGAGTAACACATCGTGCAACACTGGCGCGGCGAGGCTTTGTTCCGTCTTCAGATGCTCTCGCCACGTGGTTCTTTATTGCTTCCGGTTATTTTGTATTCAGTAAAAGGAGTTTTTGGGACAATATTTTGTCTACTTAACTAATATACCTTACTGTCGACTTGGCGCGTTTGGTTACAAATATCGTAAACTTTTCTAATTTTGTAGCATTCTTTTGTTTTTACTCAGCATATTATAAATAGTATTTAAGGACAATCCGTAAAATTAAGAGAATCCTATGATACTGTAATAAGAAGTGTGGCGGTGCATACTTACCGATTTGGAAGAAAACTTAATTTAGCATCTTGTGCTTATTAACAAGATGTTCGTAATGTATGATACATATTGCAGGTAAACATTAAATCGATTAAACTCGTCATTAAGCTCTGAATAAAGAACTTATTTTATGTTCTAAAATTAAGACCTTAACCATGTTAACTAAAATTTTCAATTATCACCGCGTCAGTACCACAGTGATATAAAGCAAAAACATATTAAATACGAGAAGGAACAAAGCTAAAAGTTAGTATAAGCATGAAGTATGTTAAGGCCACATATCAGCTCAAACTGAGCCGAAGTTTGTCTCGTGTTTTTAATTACGAAGCGCGGCCGGCGTCTCGCCCGCGGCGCTGACTTTAATTAACTTGCGAACTTTTAATGAAACTAATGATCCGTGAAGCTCTTTGTAAATAAAAGGTGTTTAGGAGGTAAAATAATACCTGAAGTATGATGTGATATCAATGTTTCATGTATCGCAGGTATTATATAGCTTTTGTTTTAATATTAGTCATTGCTTATAAACATGTAGCCACACTTAATATAGTTACCCCCAAATAATAAGATACACTTGAGGTATAAGTACCTGTTACTTAACGTATAGTTATACTTTGAAATGTAGTATGTTAAACCTGTTTTACTGACAATATATACGTTGTATGAAATAATACAACAGTAAATAAAATAAAATTTCCGATTATTAAGGTCCACATTCTCAAATAGAACGTCTTCGAACTCGCCCGTTGGCCGGACTTTAATTAACTCGCGAACTTTTAATGAAAGTAATGATCCATGAAACTGCCGACTGTAAGTGAAACGAAGTGGAGATAGTATTTCTTAAATAGTTATATTCAACTTCTTTGTACTTTATAACTGAAGTAGTACTTCCAAATATAATTAAAACTTCCTAATAGTATTAATGAGTTAAGGAACTTTAAAAAGGTACGTTTTTTATAATATAATCAATGTCGAAGTAGACAACACTTCAAGTAAAACACAGTTAGATCACGAGAACTAGATCAGATCACCTTGCATCTTTAGACTAGACTCGTTTATCAACTTGAATATAAGGCAAAATAAGGTGTGCTGTGGTGATGATTTCCTGGGGTGTAACCTCAAACAGTTCTACCACCTTCAAAATTTGTGTATTAAATGTATCATTTAAATTTTAACATAAGAGAACATTAACATCGTGTGGTAATAAAACTTTTAAAAGCTTTTGTATTTTTAAACGCTATAAAACTTACATGAAGGCCTTTGAATCACAATGGCTACCTAATTTAGCTGAAGTTTGTCATGTTTTTAATTACGTGGCGTATGGCCGGTGCTCGCCCGCGGCGCCTACTTTAATTATCTCGCGAACTTTTAATGAAACTAACCCTAATGATCCGTGAAGCTGTCTTTTTAGTTACAGCTCTTCAAAGAAAAGGGTTGCTCTTGAGACTTTTTGACCTTCACAAGTATACTTTCACGAAACTAAAGGATGAAATGAAAGTAAGCAGCTACTTATATAACTTATGACTTATTTAGCTCTATCAGTTAGGTCATAAAAATTGCCAGTCTTATTACGCAGCATATATAATAAAAATCTTATCAAGATGGTATTAATATTTTTTGGTTCTTTTTTATTTAACTTGGCTTTTAATATGTTTTCGTCACTAATTACTGTTTTGTGAACTGAAATCATATTTACCAGCTTTTATTTTTTTAAATTTTTGACATGATTTTAGACTAGTATTATCGCGTATAGAATTGATGCATATTAAAATTTAATATGTAACGGGTACTCACGATACGGTTTGTTAATTATGCTGATATTTCGCCGTGACCACGATCCATACAACTGGGTCGAAAAAACGAAAATTTTTGACATGTTTTTGTTACATCTTTACAACTTAGAACACAACTGCTTCTAATTCTGTTGACGGTGTATATTTCTGATAATTTTGTCGATCAATCATAATTACGTCACCAACTTAAATATGATTTCCCGGACACCAAGTGCTCGATTGATGAACAAAGTTGGCCGTTCCTGCTTCAATTATCTTGAGCCAATAGTTAGTGCGACGAGTTAATTAAAAGTTCTGTCCCAATATTCTAACTTTCAATGTATATATAAACATTTCCATATTTTAATTCAATTAAGGAAATAATTTTATTATGTAATTACTTAAAACAAAAAAGTAACTTGAGATTAATGTTAGTGACCAGTGATGTAA
>DWPV01008406.1:0-10039 GCA_018251915.1 Urbanus proteus proteus
CCAGCTCAGTCCTCAGGGGTAGCAACGCATCTGTGGTCAACCTCAGGTAGGACCTTGATCTTATCTGGGGTTGATTATAGATGTCCATGGGCGGCAGTTGCCACTTACCATCAGGGGGACTGCATGCTCGTTTGTTACTTCGATCATATAAAAAAAAACCTATTCCTAATACCTATCACACTCCTCCGTACGCGCAGTATCCTAAAAAAAGAATGGGAAATTTTCGCTTCACGTATTAGTAGAATGATTTGTTTCAAACACCTTATCATTCAATACAGCTATATTTTCAATTTATTTCAAATTAGTAATATTGCTCGTAAAGAAATAGAAGGAGTAATTCAAGGAGTAATTCAAACTAAGTATAGAAAAATGTTTTTGTAAATGTCATAAGAACATTAACTTAAATAAATAATTAGAAATACAAAATATTACATAAACTTTTAGCAGAAATTGAAATGATTAAAAACGTAAAATCACAGTCCACGATGGAAGTGGAGTCCCTATAGTCCATTGAAATGTTACAAATATGTTTGTATAAATGTTTGCCCTAAATTAAAAATTAAAGAAGTTATAAGTAAAAAAGGTAGAAACATCAATGTACTGAAATTAAGTTTGATAATAGTACTTAGATATCTCAAGAAAAAATAATTAATAATGAAAAAAACAAATCAATCTTGATAGATCTTCTCAAACCTGCTCTTTAAATAACGCTTCTGTGACCAGCCTCAGGTAGAATTGGCATCATATCTGGAATAGATGACAGATGTACCTACATGGATGGCAGTGGCCACTAACTGAGGCAGGCTGCAGCAGCTGCAAGCTCGTATACTCTGTTTCTGCCTCGTAGCAGCAATGTTAAGCGCTACTGTGTTTTGATTTAAAGGTGAGGTAACTAAGGAAGACCGAGGCATTCAAACTTAATTCTCAGGGATAACAAGGCTTTGTAGCCGATCTCAGATTAATTATAGATGTTTATTTAAAACAATTGCCACTTTTATTATCAATCGGATTACATGCTCGCTACTTCACTCTCTTTCTCTTTACATGAAAGTTTGCACAATTTGATAATGTAAAGAAGAACAAGAACGTCACTTCGACATTTCATTAATTGATTTTAAAACCGTTATTTTTCTATAGACAGTAAAATCGGTTATAAATCTTAGATACGCTATCGGATGCGAACACTATCACAGTGGAACATTCATGACTACGTAAGCCTCGGTTTATAACCGTAGAAAATATATATTTTCAGCTCTACTGCCTTGTAATTAGGATTTTGTCGAGCTCTTATCTTTATTTTATTCGTTGACTAATTGTCTATACGATCGACATAAAAAATGTATGGACAGGGTATTTCCCGACGGTTGCTGGAATGATAACACCTACGTAATTATTGTTTTGTCACTCTATCCAATTTTATCAGACCTGGTATCAACCACGTACACTGGCCCGCATGGAGTAACACTACCTATATCAGTTGCAAAAAGTATGCAAAAAGTTCTAAGACATACAATAACTTAATAAGTTTATTATGATCAATATAGCACTTACATCATAAGTACAAAATCTCCTCTTTTGGCTTATCCAAGAATCTAATACCAAAACCTTGTCGACTTCATGACCAATAAAACTCTGCCTATAATATAAATAAACAATATATAGCAACATCCTATATAAGGATAAGTCAATTTAAACATTTTAAACATTTTAACATATTTTTTCTATTCAATTCAGCTAGTTTTAATTTTAGAAGTTCTTATCTTAACAATAATTTCAATATTTTAATGAGCACTGACATCGTCCTATTTCGTTTTAACTTATTTGTCACATCAACAACTTACAAACAACAAATTGAAAGATGGTCATTGCTGATGAATGCCATGCGCCGCCTTGAGTCTATACACAAATACATTGGTGCTAACAACATAAAATCTTCACACCAGCAATATAATAATAGCCTAAAATAGAACCATTATTTCG
Organism: Urbanus proteus proteus; assembly: GCA_018251915.1. Taxonomy (NCBI): domain Eukaryota; kingdom Metazoa; phylum Arthropoda; class Insecta; order Lepidoptera; family Hesperiidae; genus Urbanus; species Urbanus proteus. Next base: position 1,981 of record DWPV01008406.1, read on the forward strand.
CTAAGCGCTCGCTCGCGTAAGAACCGATTGTTGAATTCAACGTATATATAACTGCAAATTTATGTTTTATTTTGGCAGAACAAGGAACATCTTTTTCAGGAGGCAAATAATCTTTCGGGCCAGACGACAAGAAGAAGAACGGATGTGAAATTCTGATATCAGGCTCATTGGCTCCAATTAGATTTAGAAATTTACAGGTCTATGAGACTCTATGTGGGTCTATGTAAACTAATACAAGTAGAATAGGGAAAAGCGACCTAGCGATCTTCTGATGGAGATTTAAGAATATCGTGCTCCCTTACAAGAACCTGTCTTCATGATCAACTCGCTCCAGGTAATGGGACATTGCTTTAGCTTATCAATATTTCTAGTCATTGTTATCACAGTTTTATTTACAGATATTGTATATAGGTACGCGTATCCGTTAGTGCACTAAAAGGCGAGGCGCCTCGCGATGTGACGTTCGTTCCAAACTTTGTGGATAATCGCTCAAAATGTGTTGTATTCTTGGCAAAATTGTGAAATATGTTCTCTTCTTCGCTAATTTACTGTTTTGCGTAAGTTGCTACGTTTTTACTGTGATTGTGAATACATGCTTGGATTGTATTTTCGGTAGGTATTGCAAGTAACTAATTAGGTATGTTTAATTATACCTCGGTTCGAATTTAGAAGATTCCTAAGGGCAGTTAATATTGAAAAAGCGCGGTGGCCTCCAAGACGAATTGCCACGCAGTTGTTCCGGATTCGATACCCGACTAGACAGATATACTGAATGATTAATTTAGTGTTGAAGAAAAAGTTTTTCTTCTTGGTACATATTTGTTTAGGTAAATATTTGTGTTAGAAAGAGATCATGATATGCGTGTCACAAGAAATCCTACAATGAAGCGATTAATGTGGAAAATGTTGTTTATGTCTTTGTATTATCTAATTGTAAATAAAAAAGTAGATCTTTACAAAAGTTCACGCCTCGGGATGTATGCATTTTATCCAAAATAAATAATACATAATACACATATGTATTTGATGTGATTATTATGCTTATATCATTATTTATAGCAATGCTTACTGGTCAGTATATTGGATTGCCCGTATTACTAAAAGAAATAAATTGATAAACAAATAAACACAGAGTAGACAAAACTCACCCACAATTTTCTTATTAACCCACAAGCAAAAACGAATACGAAATTGTTAAAAACTCTGTCAGGTGCATTCATTTAATGCCTTAATTTACGCCCATTTTCCATCTCTAATTCATAAACAAAATAGTTTAATCGGAAAAAATAGTCCAAAAAAAGTCTATTTAAAAAGATTTTTATTGATTTTATCGATTTATTGCTAAAGTCACTACTAAACAACGGGAGAGGGAGGAATTTTCCTTTAAAATTAACCGATTCATTATCGCTATTAACAGTATTAAGCGCTTTTATATTATGGTTTTAAATGCACTTAAACTTGAAGAATGGCAACCCCTATGGACAAATGGTTGAATTATGTATGTCCATGAGCGGCATTTGATAGTTGTTGATACTTGTTATACAATTAAACTGGACACGTGTATTTTAAACATATACTTATCCAGAGATGATACTATTAAAACATTTTAATTTTATATGCTCTTAAAATATTAGGTCATATATTGATAAAAATGAGTCACTGAAACTACAGAAAAAAACGAAAGTGATAACAAAACATAAAGCTATATTTCATGGCTATAGGAAATTTGATAACATGATGATAAGGATAAGGGCTCTTTGACTTATCTATTATCAGGTATATAAAATTAATGTACGCGGCTTTATTTGTGCGCGGGTTCCCAAAACATCCTGCCATATCTTGTCCATATTTTGGCTGTAGAGATTGAGATCCCTTATGAGTAAATACGAATCAAGCGATATAAGTAGATTGGAACTGGAATGGAACACTAATATTAATATTATTGTATCATAAGTTACCTCAAATATTTGTATAAATAAGACGAAATTTGACAATTAAGACATGTAAAAACTAATCATTGTAGGCTGAACAAATACCATTAGGAAATTATATGCGAAATGAATGAACAAATGAACGGATGGATTAAAAAAGTTAATTAATGACTAAAAATAGGTATAAATAAAATCTGTTTTGAATCAGTTGGCAGGACTCGTCCTCATCGGGCTGGGCATCGCGGTGCTCGTCCAGGTGGGAAACATCGAGATCCTGCAAGAAACGGCAATACGTGCCATCCCTATATCTGTGATAGTGCTGGGCGCTGTCATCTTCCTCATTGCGTTCTTCGGCTGCTGTGGAGCTATCAGACAAAGCAAATGCTTCCTCTTGATGGTAAAGACCAATTTTCATTCTATGTTCAGAATTATCTCGATAAAATCTAAAAAGATGGCTCGATTTATGGAATGAACATCATGTACCTACCTATGGTGAAAATGGTTAGTGATTGTAATGTATGAACACTGGACCACAAAAATAAATTTTTGGAACTTTAGGCGCAGTCCTGTCTTGGAATAACCTTAGAAAATTCATTCTACATGTTCCGAACACACAGAGTATCTGCTACTATCAGCACGAGAAGATCTAATTTAATTAACTCGTCACTATTCAGTATAACAACTATATCAGTAAATCCTCTATAGATAAGAAATATAATTTTTAAAGAAACGTAAACGAAAATATAAATGGAAGAGGATTCTAAGACAAACATACAATTTTGAAGTCTACATGGTGTAGTGTTAATAATGTAGTGTTAATTGAGTAAGTACTTTTGAACTTAAGAAGCATGATAACATGTTATGCCAAATTCTGCATTTCAGTACTCTTTAATCTTGATGCTGTTGGCTGCTGGAAAGATTTTCCTGGCAGTGCTGCTCTTCCGAGGATTAAGCAATATCTATGAATTAGTGGAGGACTGGATTGGCGTAGCTTTCAACAATAACAATTTGAGGGAAGCATTCCATCTTATGGAAGCTACTGTAAGTTTCGCATATAATTTGGCATTCTTCAAACTGGGCTTACGAATTTACGGCTTACGATAATTATGTTATTATATACTTAATATAAATGGATTTTCACATAGTATGTGATAATCAAATTCTAAATAAATGGATTATCACATAATATGGGACAATAAATTTCTATTACGCTGGAGGAAAACATCTAGATAAAACCGTCATGACTAATGTTTCTCTTAAAGGCGACTAATCCGCGATTCTTCGTACCACGAGATACTTGTGTCCATATCAATTACCTATAGATTGTTGATAATATTTTATCAAAAAGGAATTTATTGAAAATGATATGTATTAGAAATGGTAATTCTGGTAATAGTCAGCTCATTTTTATACTGCAATACTCGAATCTATGGACTTCTATTATTTTCTTCTCGTGTTATAGGATTCTTCGTATGTTCCAGTTCCGATGCTGTGGCACAACGGGTCCTGACGCGTATATGGGCATTCTTCCTAACCTGCCCTGGTCTTGCTGCGATACGCCCTCCCCAGAGAACACCTGTAGCCGGATAGACGCCTACTTGGGTTGTAACGGCCGCATCAGTGGCTACTTCGAGTCGTTCGGAGGAGCTATCGGAGGCGTCATTGTCGCTGTTATTGCTTTTGAGGTGATCCTTATTTTATTATGAAGAAAAAATCAACTTTGGGCAGTATAAGTATATTGTTCTAGTGTTCTAATCAGGTGTACCAACGTAGTCTCAAGCTTTCACTATTTCGGATTATCAGGAAATGCCTCAGAACGTAACTCGTCCTACATCGTAATACTAATTATTTCTCACATTAAACATTATGGTACCTAGCTTATAGTCAGCATCTTATAACTGTAGCATTTCTTTTCAGATTGTGGCTATTATTTTTGGATTCTTCCTCTGCAGTTCTGTGGGAAATAAAAGACGTCAGACAGTGTAGAGAATAAGAAATATAATGAAGTAGACATAAGTGTACCGAGTTCCTTATATGAATAATGTGATCGTTGGATTGTGTGGTGTTTGGAGGGAGAGTATTCAAACATTCTTCATCCAAAATTGCATGTTTGTCGACACAAATCGAACTTATTTTATTTACAGAGGTAAATAATTTTTAAGTTCAGTAAATACTGTTGTACCTAATCTAGATTAAGATGAAATAAAGTTTTATGTACATTTTAATAATAAAGATAAATGAAGATCTATTGTGTAACTGTGTACCTACCTGTGTCATTTCTTTTGTAATAACCTGTCTTAAAAACATGTTTATAAATAAGTAAGTAAGGCAATTATTCAGATTATTATTTTTATTTTAAACTCAAAGAAACAATCGTCATCAGTTTACCGTTACATGAGCGTAAGGTGAAACAAAAATTTACTGTTCTTGTGGTATCTAATAGTAGTAGTTCTTGTATTACTGAAATCGCTAAGCCACATATTTTGACTAAGGTATAGAGTTTGTTACGTTAAGGATTGTAGAGTTAGGTCGTATAGATTGAAGTTTGGCTCTACATGAGATCTGATATTTTTTTGAGAGTGCGAGTCAAATAGTGTCATCTTGTCAACATTTTACATAAAAATGTTTTTTGAACTCATAGCCACATACTAGGATTTTCTGCTGTGATGTGCGTATCTTGGACATAAACACGAAGACACAAACACCCAGACCCAGAACATAAGTCTAAATTCTGAATAATACTTCAGATATCTGTCTGGCCGGAGATCGAACCCGGTAACCACTGCATGTTAGACCGGTATGGTGATCGCTCCGCCACGCAAGTCGCCAATGTCCATGGGCTGCTTTGACCCTGACCATTATTAGGCAGACTTAAAAATAGCATTCACTCGTGTATCATTCGACATTATTTACATAGTCAAGACCTGTAAAGAAAGTTGGCAGTGAAAATTATTTGTACAATATGTTCTCACCCTGAAAATTATTCTAACCAGCGATAATGTAACTAACACTTTACTTACGCGTAAAACGTTTACTCCTGAGATAATTTCTATTCAATTACACAATTTCACAATATAATATAATATTTTCAGTGTTAATTATTGAGTAAAATAAAATCCCTACTTATTATTTCATAATCGATGACTTTACAATCTTGTATCTACTCAATGTAATCAATGTATCTACGCGTTGTATATGTCTGTACCTACCTATTATTTTCCACAAAAATAGTCTTTTTTAGCTTTTGGTCTCCGATAATAAATATCAATTTTGAAAAATAAAATCAAAAAGTTAAATTCTACTAAATTTCCAAATCTGAATAGTTTTAACAAAATTAATCAAACCCAAATTTATTTTTAAAAGGATTTTTTACGGCGAGGTATTTTAACGAGAAGCTAATAGTAAAGTTTTCCAGGTGGTAGAACAAATAGGAGTCAACCAGGAAAGTGTCACAAGACACATATAAAAAACAACTAAACTGATAGTGTCTATAATTAAAGTAATCAGTGTAACCGTTTTAATTATAGTAAAACAATAAACAAATATTTCTATTGCGATGCAGTTCTTGTGTATGGTATATGGTGTGGTTTTATATGAAATTGGTTACAGATGTCCATGGGCGGCAGTGATCATATATCATTAGGTAAATTGTAAGCTCTTTTGCTGTTCATTTTGTAGAAAAAAGTAAAAGTAAACCCTATTACAAAGAGTTCAATTAATAAATTTGTAGCGTTGTATGTGTACAAATTAGAATTTGCTCAATAGTGAATGATAATTCACGCGTTTGTGGTATGCATAATGTAACCACAACGGCATTGTGTGCCAGCCTTAGAGGAGTGACCCGTCGCACCTGATCGGCCGCGTAACGGCACCTCTGACCGGTCCATCACAGACCAACCACCGACAGAGGATAAATCAAATCGTTTATTTTCCAGAACATCATCGTCAACCCATTATTGTCCCACCGCTGGGCACGGGTCTCCTCTCAGTGAGAGGGATTTTAGGTCTTAGTCCACCGCGCTGTCCAATTGCGAAATGGTAGACTTCACACACCTCTGAGAACTTTTTTTTTAAGAACTCAGATATGTAGGCTACCTCATGATGTTTTTCTTCACCGTAAAGCAAGTGATAATTAATTTCTAATACGCAAATAAGTCAGAGGTGCGTGCCCGGGAATTGAACCTCGGACCCTTCGATCGAGAGTCCAAGTTTCAACCACTAGGCTATCACTGCTCCCAGAACATAGTAATTACAAAATCTTAAACTTTTAACGAGTTCGTTATTTTCTACTACTGCAAAAATTTAATAAAATTATATTTCAATAGAATTAATGAGGTCGATCATTTAATTGACTTTAAAAGTTCGTGTTTATGTAACTAATGAAAATCTTTTGTTATAAAATACGGATTATTGTAGTGCCAATCACTAACACTGACAGAGAACAACCAAAAAACTCGAACATAGAACTAGAAATAATTGGCTAGAAATAAATGTTTATAATACCTCTGCGGATTCCATCTCTGGTATTATAACCACAAACAGACGTGTATTTTAACGCTTCAGGGTTTCAACAATTCCGCGCTAAATTATATCTGGAAACTATCTGAATTTCCAGGTATCATTTAAAATGTTTGTATAGATATCATGGAACAATGGCGACTTCTCGTATCGGAGGCAAAAGATTCACTTCGGGTCGCTGACCAACGGAGTAAGTAGGTAAGTATATAATATTGGATAAATAATGCAAGATAGACTTACCTTTTTTGTGTTATGTTGTTTAATCTTGTAGATTATTTATATCTCAGACGGTGAGTACGTGTACCTTTCTTAAACCTTAAATTTTTATTTTCGTTTTCTGCAAATATCTGGTAATATAACAATGTCAGAAAAACTATAATCGGTGTAAGACAAAAGATACATCGCAGATTTTAAACTTATGTACTTATATTTAAAGAGCCTCTAAGATGTGTTTAGTCTGTGGTATTTCTACAGAACTAATATTAGCAAACTTAAGGACTCCAGTCACTCGCCACTTACCACTTGCTACAACGTTAGATCTTTGGATATGTCGATATATCCATCTACGTGATCTTAGGAGTTAAACAATGTTCTCACTATGAGGCTTTTCGACCTAACGGAAAATTTACTTCATAAATCGTATCTGCGTATGTGCTAGAATTGGTCATTACAATAATTTTAAGTTAATTATAGAACTAGTCCCGCCGCAATGGTTGAAATTCGATCTTAGTTATAAAATAAAAATTAGGTTTAATGTGTTAAGATACATTTAAAAAATGCATTTCTTAACATAGATGACTGGTATGTGTCTTATATTATCGGTAAAACAGGTATTGTTATGAACATTGTAAGTAATAAGAGATTTTTTCTGTTTTATTTTGATAATGTTTGTAACAGTTATTATGTATAGGTAAATATTATCTTCCATTCTGAGGCTTCACGTATTAATATATAGTTAGATTGGCCTTGTCTTGTAGATTTTCTTTGAAAGTATCTCAGGAAAGTACAAACATCAAATACTTACCATTCCACTATAAGTAATGAAAATTTTCTGCACGCTGACCCTGTATTCAAATTAATTCGATCACTTAAGCGATAAGAAACGTCGAATATTTTTATAATTATTTATTAAATTAATGCTGTGACACAGAAATAAGTACTTAATAAAATCAGCAAAATTTTCCACGACATTTGGGCCTTATTTTTTCAAAACCAGACATGATATCCTATATCATAAAACACTACCGATAACGTAGTTTCTTAATTAATAACAGACACAATGACCAGAATAATCATACCCTGTGGGCTCCGAGTTCGATCCCAGGGTGTAAGTTTATTCATCTTTACTAGCTGATCCCGTGGTCAGCCGCGTCAAAGAAGAAGTAAAGCATACATATTTAAATACTAGTTAAACCCCGCGGTTTCACCCGCGTTTAAAAAGTAATAAGGAATACATATTTAAACATAAATGTCATCCCGTTCTCCCGCGACGGCGCGCACTTTTCAAAAACATAAAGTACCCTATGTTACGCGTTAGACCATCAGCTATCTTCCAGTGAAAGTCCCGTTAAAATCGGTCCAGCCGTTTAGGAGATTAGCTCAGCCAAACA
>DWPV01008407.1:0-10039 GCA_018251915.1 Urbanus proteus proteus
TATTGCTCTTCCTGTTCTTTCTGGTCTACTTGGTCTTCCTGGTCTTTCTGTTCTTCCTGGTCTACCTGTTCTTCTTGGTCTTCCTGGTCTACCTCGTCTATTTGGTCTATCTGGTCTTTCTGGTCTACCTGGTCTACCTGGTCTACTTGGTTTTCCTGGTCTACCTCATGTTTATTATGAAAAATTACGATTATGATAAATAATTATATGAACTTGATAGCATGTCAATTCGAGAGTCTGATACATAAGGCAAGCTTAAAAAAACTTACAAATTGTGGTAGTTATAAGTCAAAGAGTAACAGAGGGTGTGCTTTTTGAGTAGTTTTACAAAAATGCAAATACCTATCTCGAACACCATTAGAGTTTGGACTAAAACAAAAGTGGATATTCTGGTAGGCCTTTGTGTGACCTATACGAGCTTTCAAGGTTTTCCACGATTTACGGGACATCCTGTATAAAATACAGGACACATGCATGTAATTTAGAAATAGTCAGGAGTGAATTCATGGCATTAGAATATCCATCAATTCTTTAAATACTTATGGGCTTACATTTGTCTTCCATTCGGGTTTTTCCGAAATTGTCATTTTAGGGGAATCCGGTGACCGTTTGAAAAGAAGGGGCGCTAAAATGTCAGTGTCGTATTTGTTGTGAAATTCTGAATTTTTGAATGAAAAGTATTTATGAATATATAGAATATAAGCCGTATTGCAGCCATCCGCGGAGCCCTGGGGCAAAACCATAACGGGGTCTCCGCGAGAATTCTCCCATTAGATTATTTTTCTTTTATTACACTATTCACTGACATAATAACATGATTATACCCATTATATTTTGGGGCTCCGTTAAAAATTTCACGTTTCAAAAGAGCTCCGCCACACGAAAAAAAATTTTACGGAAAAGAATTAGATTGTTCTGCTTCTGCGTGTATTTAGTAGATACTTACTGATCCCCGCGATTTCACCCGTGTTAAAAAAGGAATATATTTCTAAACATAGACCTCCAGCTATCTTCCAGTGAAAGTCCCTGTTGCGAGAAACCTTTTTATATGTTTTTATAATGTAATCTATATTACTGGCTATTATATTCTTTAAGAAAATGTATTTGAAATTGTTCTTATTGTGACGTGTGAGTACAGAAATAAATGTTCATGCTGTAACAAATATGTTTTAATATTATTCTATATTTTCAACAATACCTTCTAATAACAACAGACTTTCACTAGAAGATAGCTGAAGCTTGAAGGCGTAACGCGCGCCACGCAAATTCGTCCGCCGTCGCGGGAGAGCAGGGTGTTTAGATATGTGTTCTTTTTGCTTATTTAAAGCGGGTGAAACCGCGGGGATCAGCTAGTAAAAAATAAGAAAATAGTGAATATTAGGTGATACAGAATAATTCATGTGTAAATGAGTGACTCTCACTTGTCCAATTATTATAAAATAGCAACATAGACATCAGAAGCTGCAAATAAGATACGCAGATTAAAAAAATATAATTACGTTCAAATTAATTAATAACATACAAGGCTTAATTAATTATTTTTTACTTATACAAGGATAATCGACGTACCAAATAGCTTAATTATCGATGTTTAATCGATTAACAATGCACCTTAAAGTTAAAATTACTTAATAGATTTGATAAGATAATGTGTATCAATTTATCTGTAAAATTTATCATTCGAAAAATCTTGATTACAATAAGATTTCAATAATTTTATTGATAGGTACGTCCCATACCTACCTATCAATAACTAGTGAATGAAAATGAATATTAGTTAGAAATTCACAACTAGGAGTCCCAAATTCAAAGAATAAGCACGCAACTTTGGATTTTTTTGAAGATATTGCGTATTATAAATTAATTATTTACTTGTTTTATCTACTAAACTACACGTCTAAAATCTATAGTTTTTTTATATGATCGAAGTAGCAAACGAGCATACAGTCCACCTGATGATAAGTGGCAACTGCCGCCCATGGACATCTGTAATCAACTCCAGATAATGCCAAGGTCCTACTTGAGGTTGACACAGATCCGTTGCTACCCCTGAGGACTGAACTGGAACTCGGAAGTAAATCTCCCTAACCACACCCTTCAGACCATAACATAGCAGTGCTGAACACTGCTGTTATAAGGCTGAAATAAGTGTGGTGGTGGTGCCGCCGGAATCGAACTACATAAAGTTCTACCACCTTCAACTTGTTTTATCTACTAAAACTACACGTATAAAATCTACGGAGTCAAGTCAAGAGTCTATAAATCCACACTTGGCCAGCTTGGTGGACTCTTTGTCCCGTAAACTATTCGCAACGAGAAAAAACGCCCGTCCTCGACTTAAAACAGTAATGATTTGACAATTTTACCTATCATGAACATTCAAAATCCCAAGGATAAAAAACAATTAAAAACAAGATTTTCCTTCAGACTTAAGTACCCAGGAAAGGACGCAACTCTTTCCTTAATATAGAACATAGGTTCTCAAACCTGTTTCGTTTACCGCTCACATTTTAAATCGGTTATTTTTTAACACCCACAAAATATTCTTAATTCCGGTTTATAAGTTCAGTAAAAATCATTATTTTATTCATCATTCATCATTCATTTATTCATTATTAAATCATCTATCTCTAACATAAGTCGAGGAACCAAAGATTTTATTAAAATTAAAAATCAATCGGACCTTAAACACTTTAAAATGTTTAAGACCCGATTAGCATACCCCGATTTTTGGTCCCTTCACTGCTTCGGCGTAGACCTCGAATTCCCATAAAGTCATAGCCTTTTGGGAAACACTGATCTAGAGGAACCCATTGATCACAATTGCAACATTCATCCTTAAAGTAGAAACGGTATAAGGAAAGTACTTGAGAATTGTATGTTGACATTTGAGTCACTGAATTCAATAACCGCGCACGTTTGAGGAAACATTTATCTTTTTATTGAATATCTCATCAATGGGTGAATAATATTCCCTTAAATTACAGGTATAATATGTATTAGCCATTATCATTAATATTTATACATCACCTTTTTATCGTAAGATTCTGCTACGAAAAGGCTACTAATATTTTCCTATGTGAAATAAAGAAATGCATGGAAAGAAACGATTCAATTTCCCTCCTTTCCCCCAAACAAAAATGGATACCCTACGCACCGAAATTACTGTTTATCAAAGGGACCTTTAGGAACGGACCTCAAAAGCCTTTCCTTCAGGAAAGCTCCGGGCAATGGACTTTTAAACAATAATTATGAATGGATGACTAGAAATCAATGTAGAACATTCCCGACATTATAAAATGCCTCAGGCATTACTGCGAATTAATTATGCGGTTTCATATACATATATTGCAGGTTAAAGGCCGACATGTTTTGCCGACAAATGCTCGAAACGGTTGGTTAGCTTGGTTACGCTTTACTTTGTAAAAATGCACATATATTGTATATGGTCTAGTAGGTTCTAGCTGAGGCTCTGTTCGAAATGATAAGAAATGTCCATATATGTGTGAAGTTTTTATTGCATACCTATACATATAATACGAAAACGTTTGAATAAGTAGTTTTATTGGCAACGAGGACTAAAACGATCCCTTCCTTCCAGCCCATAGTCTTCTTATCCCGGAAAAGCTTTATGCTATGCCTACAAAAATCGATAAAGCTGTAGAGACTAACTGCCTTAGCCGCCAACAGCAACTATACAATTAAAAAAAAAACTCGTTTTCGAAATACATAATTACTCAATTAATATGGCACCTGAAAATGACTGCTAAATTGAAATAAAGAACGACTTTAGGTAGGACTCTATCCTGTCTAGGGTTGGTTATAAAAATCCATGGGTGGCAGCTGCTATCAGTTAGACAGCAGGCTCGTTTGCTACTTCTATAAAACAAACAAACTTAATACGCTCCGATATAATGACGGCTAACTTGAAATAAAATGCACGATTATGATAATTTTACCTATGAATTGAAATTGGCATCGGTCGAGTGTAGCGGATATAAGATGTAAATGATAAAACGTGTCGGATAGCGATGGAAAATCACGATGATTAGCCTACGGCCCAGCCAACCCGTTTATGACTTCATTACAAGTAATACCATCATTATCATAAAAGCGTAGTGGTATGAACTTCTGCTCCTTTTATCGGAGCTTACAATCCTAGGTATACGTTATTCACCGATACCTGATGGTAAGTGGCAACTCCCAGGTGTTGGTGACTAACGTCCATAGACAGCGGTGGCCACATACTGCATGCTCGTTTGATACTACTATAAGTAAAGGCAGAAATGACACGATGAAAGGATGAAATGCTTTCTTTTGTCCTCCATGATAAATTTATATCGTGAGATTTTATGTGAAACTACAAGAGGAAATCTACATTCCTGAAGTCTATCTCAACGTATTTGACATTGTTGTGGACCATCTACTGAATCCTTCGTATTCTGAAAGGAACCATGTACAGCAGTGGTATAGTAAAGAATTGATAATTACATCATGTAGTTTAACCATTATATTTTCCAAAGTATGAGTAATGGTAAAATCAAAGTTGCTCTCGTTCCGTGAAATGGCTGTCATATTTATATCACATCAATCACTTGGGGACAAGTTGTGAAGCCAATGGATATGTGATCCATGTATAAAATAAAATATCTTGCTTAATGAGCATTTCAACAGTCTGAAGTTTAATGATATCTTTGTAAAATGCAGTTTCCAGTAGTTCAACTCTTAGGTACCTTAGTGATTTGTAAGTTTATTTGTAAATTTATTGTCTGTGAAGTCGGTTTACGGACTATAATTTTACGTGATAAAGTCATAAGCAAACATTGAAAAAAAAAACATAATCGGTCTAATATTCATGTAACGTGACTTTGAGGGAACGTGACATTTCCTCGTGAGTGTAGCCGTTCAAATAAAAATCAAGTTAAATCAAAGACAAAAAAAATTGGATGACGCTAATCCGTATTTATACTCGAATTATTTTTATTACATAGGAAATACTCTTATCCCTTTGTGTACTCGAAAATGTGGACTGCGACGTATCGTATTGTACCTACGGTTGGGTATAGCTATCGATCCGTCTGGGAAACTTTTGGCCAACACCTGCTGACTAATACTTTCCAGAATATTACCTACTGCGCTTTGTTCGAAACCACTCTGTAATAATTTAGGGTTCTGTATCCAAAGGATGAAACCTATTACTAAACCTCAACTGCCTGTTCGTTTGTCATATCTCTATCTTTTCAATCGCAATAGATAAACCTTAAAACCGCAAATAACACAATATTAAAATAAAAATACTCAAAAAAAAAATCGACTCTTTAATTTTTTTAATGCAAGTAACTACGTCTATAGCAACTATGACATCAAATACACTTAGCCAAGTATTTTTAAATGTTTGATATTTAATTAATTAAAGATCCTTAAAGTTTTTAGCTAGTAGAATATTCCAATAAAGTAAAAGCCTAAGAATGTATTTTAGTAGAATAAGGAATTCCGAACTCTAATAGACGTAGTTCCTAGTTAATAAAATATAACTGAGAGGAAGTGCTAATCACCACGTAGTTTCCTTCGCAGGTACTTTGACCCACAACTTATTTGTAAGGAATTATGATTATTCATACTGCGTTAGACTGTAGTGCATTTGCCTTTGGTGTTTACTTAGTTGACGCATGGCACAGACCAGAAAAGAAATAGAAATGTCTCATTAATTTATAATAAACTAGCTGAAACCCGTGACTTCGTTCGCGCCAGACAATAAACATTAGCCAGGGAGGGTTGCTAGTTGTATGTATAAATCTTCCTCTCGAATCATTCTGTCTATAAAAAAACTGCATTAAGATCCGTTGCAAAGTTTTAAATATATAAGCGAATTTATATGTATTATGTAGAGATGTGATGTAGAGACTCAGTATGATCAACTAAAATATTTTGTATTTTTGTCAATAAGTACAGTCTTATGTACTTCGTTTTGTACTAGAGGATCACGTTCGCAATTAGAAAGGGTTGCAAAAAAATAACCTATTTAAAATATTTGTCCATTGATCTAAGTAGTAGGTAGTACCTTACCATAGCAATATAATAAACAATTAGCTTAATACCTACCTTACTTTGTTTAAAATTTATCATCGACATCATAAGTAGGTTAAAAACCCAGACATATATCAACATTAGCAAAACATAATTTACTGCACGCGAAACTACCGGGCGTGTCCGATCTCAAATGTTGTTCCGTTTATTAAGGAAAAACATCAAAAGTGATAAAGGTTTGTTATAAGTGTTTTTTTTTATTATAGAAGTAGCAAAGATGCCGTCCAACTGATGGTATGTAGTCCGGCGTCGGTGGCTATGTATGTATATATGAGTACATTCAACCTCTGTTGTTATCACAGATATCCATATGGTTATCCATATGGATATCTGTGATTAACAACAGAGGTTGAATAAGGGTAAGATAAGGTTCGAATTCTACCTGAGGTGGATCAATGATGTCTCACTACACTGGGGGACTAAAATAAACCGCCTGGGATGAGATTATTTCTCTTCCCAGATTCGATTTCGGCGGCACCACCGCCACACCGATTTCTGCCTAATAACAGCATTGTTAAGGACTGTTATGTTGTTGTTGTTGTTGTTTGAACGGTGTGGTAGGGGAGATAATTTATCCGAGGCGTTCCAACTTAGTCCTCAGGGTTAGGAACGCATCTGTGGTCAACTTTAGGTAGGACTCTGATCTTACCTGCGTTTGATTTCAGATATCCATGGGCGGTAGTGGCCACTTACCACTACGTAGACTGCATGTTTAATTGCTACTTCGAAACTATAAAAAATCGTCTTGTGCGCATCGTACAGATATAACGTACCTACATGGTATATATATACGGGTGCGTGTCATTTCTAACCATCCTCCATTCTATGGTGACCATAATGAACAGGGTATTATACCCATGGCATTATCCGACACTGTGTGAGGTTATTATGTCGTGCTCATGTGTAATCAGCTATTTATGCTAAGAGGTCTTAGAGTAAAAACGCCTGACCTTGTGCCCCTAATAGAATATATGGTATAGATGGATCCCAATTTGATTTTATCATTGAATCTGACACGTATATCTGATGTTAATAAGACGAGACCAAGTTATGATAACATGCGTTACTGTTGGTCCTTGTATTGGTAGACCTTCGTCATGTGTCGTGTCGTAAATGTGTCGTGTGTCCGTCTTGAATAGCGTCACTCCCTCTCTTCCTGTGGTATTCATAGTAAGCTACAAAGGAACAAAATCCAAAACATGAGCAACAGCATCTTGTGTAATCTCGACTTACGGCGAGACGAATAAGTTCCATCCGCACCAACAGGATTCGTGATGGTCCTCCACGGTTCGGTTTGCTGTGGTGTTTGCTACGGACGTGCAAGATATGGAATGAACTTCCTCCTGAGATATTCTCCTCAAAATTCTGATCGAGGGATGGAGGTAGAGATTTAAGATTTTAATACGCTATATTGCTTTGTAACAATATCACCTAGTTTGATGCTGCATTTAAGAGCACCGTGCTTATTAATGAGTGGACTAAATAATATGTATCACATATTGAATTATCTAATTTATCTAAGAGTTTATATTACCTATGTGCGTGTATAAATCTCTGTGTGCATTTTAGTTGACGAGTAGTAATTTGTGTTAGTCACTTTAGCAAAAACATAAAAACAATTTGTCAGAATGCTAAACCATCAAGTAGGTATTTAATATGTTTTAAATCATAAGCGTGCGTCACTGTTTAATGCTCGCGTCGTCTCAGGAATTAATAAGTGGCCGATGTACTTAGCATGGATTTTTTGCTCACGGCTTAACGTCAGCTAAGCGTCGCTGACAACATGTCTGACCGGCTACGAGAGAATTTGATGCGATTAAATGTTTCCTTAATTAAAACAAAAAACCTGACTGCTTAAAATGAATTGACTTTGATAACTATAATATATGTCATTGATTAAACAAAAATCGTCCCTTCTACCTCATTTATTTCAATTTTCAGAACATTTAGTTAAAAACAATATAGCTTATGTCACTATGACAATGAGACATATCCAACGACACTTCAAATCCGAGCCTCAAATGCTAAAATGCGTCAAGGCGTTTGGGCTGTAGGGCGTGCCAAAGAAATGGACTATACATACATATAGGTACGTTCCTTTTCTAAATGCAGGTGAAATTACGGGGATCAGTTATCTTGTTCATAATAATAATTCACATTATCGTTTATCTCGCGCGCTACAATATCTACCTTAAATAGAACAGGTACCTAATCCGCAAGGGATACGCGATTACGTTAAGTCGCGATGAGGCCGCCTGAGTAATTACGTCTGACCGGGTTACCTAAGAACTATGATATTGCTATACCAACCTCGAGACTCATCCCAACTCACTGTGTGATTTATAATGATGACGCTCAGATAAATCAAGTAACAGCAATGAGCGAGAATTCCTATGTATTATGCATTGCAATGAATGCTAACTACTTCATTTTACTGGATTTGTAATTGGTTATGTTAAAAGTTTTATTTTTTGTATTATGGAAGTTGTAAATTACATGTGCCTAGTCTACCAGATGGTAAGTGGCTGACTACCATCTATGGACATCTGCAAGCAACCCCAAATAGGATTAGTCCTGACTGCGTAGGCCACAAATGCGGGAATAACATACAAAGGCTTGTACATAAGTGTCTTACCACCACCGATAAGCCAGAACACAGCTTTAATTAATATTTGCTGTAAGTTAGGGAAAGGTGTGAGCGAGGCGTTAGTGCTTCTGAAGTCGATCCATGAAAGGTACTGTCTTTTATTTTAAAACTATTATTATTTATCAGGACAGGTAACGTATGTACTTGGCAAGCTTACCACTCATATTTTATGTGCTTGACAAACAGTTAAGAACAGCAATTCATTTCTTAAAAGTTTTCTTAAACCTTAATCAATAATTTCGTTGGAATCTTTCCAACTCGAGAGAAAACACGCAATGGACTTCTATAACTTATGAGAGCTATGAGTTATAGGGGAAGAGAACGTGTCAGGAATTCGTATCAATGTATGGAATACACGGGTAAAGATATTTGTTTCGCATATTCTACCAAAAAACGAACAGATAAATCATAACAATGGTGGCAGAATACTTCGGAAATCCTTCACATCTATCGCATCTGCTTCAACTTTAATATAATATTGAGGTGGCAAAGTAGCATGCAGTCAAATCAAATCAAATCAAAAATATTTTATTCAAAATAGATTCTTTACGAGAATGCTTTTTGAAAGTCAATAATATTATTTTTCACTGCCACCACTTCGAAATGTGTTTAGTTATGGAGAAGAAGCGGCGCAAGAACTTCAGAAGGACGGAAGAAGTCAACTTGATGGTATGAATGGATGATCATTGTCTATAAAGATATGTGTAAGAAACTTCAAAAGAAGACCCTCTATCATGAAGTCAATCACATATGTGATCCCGAGGACTAGGATGGTCGCCTCTTATGAGTATAAAGCGTGAGTTATGTTCCTTTGTTCTAGTTTAAAGTACGTAATGGACATTAAGTGGGAGATACTGCAGTGCGGGCTCCAATCTTATTTAAGGTTGATGTCCATGTCCGGCAATGGACATTTATCACGAGGTGGAAAAATTTGCTTCTTCTATAGAGCACGCGTTAATGATTTTGAAAAAAATTAAGTAGCCGGCTATCTTCCACTGAAAGACCCGTCAAAATCGGTCCAGTCGTTTAGAAGATTACTCAGCCAAAGAGACACAGAGAGAGAGACAGACATTTTTTTAATTTCATTTTTATTAGGTATAGGTATCGTGTATACTTTCATATGCATTGAGTAAAAATGTGTTATTATAAATTCTCAAATAGACACTTCAATTTTATTTATTTGTATAGATATCTGACAATAAATGTTCGCATTTTAAGGAGCATATTTTCTATACAAATAAATAAAATTGAAGTGTCTGTTTGTGATTTCAAAATATATTTTTTTTACTCAATGCATATGAAAGT
>DWPV01008408.1:0-10038 GCA_018251915.1 Urbanus proteus proteus
CCGCTCGCACGCGGAAAGGCGTGCGTAAAGTGCGGGCTTAGGTCACAAAGTGCTATAAAAGATTTTACAGCCAGATAGTGATGGCCGTTGATCCAATTAAGGGAATATATTCCTTAACACATGGTCTTAAGAGCTAGAGTGGTATAGCGTAACTCACTGGTCCTTGGCGTAGTGCGGCGGGCGCTGGGCGGCGCGGGCGGCGGCGCGCTGCGCGAAGGCGGCGAGGCGGTCGTCCTGCGCCGCCAGCCGCGCCTCCAGCTCCTCGTGCCGCTTCAGCAGCGCCTCCGCCTCGTCCACCGACGACTGCAACCACATGGATGTGATCAATGTTAGAGTCGGAATGTACGTAGCCAAGCCACACATACTGACATAATCTATACAAATAAATAAAATTGAAGTGTCTGTTTATGATTTCAAACTAACATTTTTTTACTTAATGCATATGAAAGTATGTATACACGATACCTATTACGAAAATGCAATTAATTTATTTTTTACTGTTTATCAGTTTGTCTGTTGGTCTGAGGATCTTCTAAACGGCTGGACCGATTTTAACGGGACTTTCACTAAAACGTTGCGTGATACTGGGATGACATTTATGTTTAAATATGTATTCTTTTTACTTTTCAAACGCAGGTGAAACTGCGGGAATCAGCTAATTTAAAATAAACCAAATGTATGTTACCCCGAAGTCGTTGTAGTCGAGGAAGGCCTCGTGCGCGCCGGAGGAGGCGTCGATCTGGTCCGCCTCGCGGTTGAAGCTCTGCAGCTGCATGCACTGCTTCAGGTACTCGTCTTTCTCTTGCCATTCTGAAAATAATATTGTGATCCGTATACATTTTTAAAGAGAGGTTGAATAGAAGACAATCAAACGAGCACGTGGCCCACGAGATGGAAATAAAAAGGAGTTCTATAAATGTCACTTCCGAGGTCTAAGATAACAGCACTTTTTAGCACCTTAATAGTAAGTCTGTTTGTGATTTTAACGGGGCTTTCTAGCACTAGCAGATAGCTAAGGCGCAACATAAGCTACTTTAATTTTTGAAAAAAGCATTAGCGCGCGCGCCTCTCGCATGCGGGCCCCCTCGGGAGCGTGGAATGTTACATATGTTTAGATAAGTATTCTACTAGTACTTTTTACTTTTTTAACGCGGGTGCAAACGCGGGGATCAGCTAGTTTGGGATAAGGCAAAGAAATACATAAGGTGTTTCAAAATAACCCTCCCACAGAACATACCTTTATCAATAGCGCGTTGCTGCTCCTCCATGTACTGTATCTTGTCGGCGACGTCCGCCAGCGACGGGTTGGTGGCCAGCAGCTGTCTTCCGAGACCTATCACTTCCTTGAATCTACGACAAAATAACGTGAAAGTTAAGGTACGTCCTAACTGATCTAAAAATTTCAACCCTACTCAAGTCTGAATACTTATCTTTCTATAGTATACAAGTACTTTCCTACCCGTGAGATATGAAGTATCTATAAAGCGACTTATCGCGAAGTAATAGTGAGTCACACTATGCGAGGTAAAAAGTCACAGGCAAAGGCAGTTCTTGTTCTTGCAGTAATTTTAACATGGAAAACATCTATACAAATAAATAAAATTGAAGTGTCTGTTTGTGATTTCAAAATATATTTTTTTTACTCAATACATATGAAAGTATTCACGATACCTATAACGAAAATATAATTTAAAAAAAATTGTCTGTCTGTCTGTTTGACTGAGCTAATCTTCTAAACGACTGGACCGATTTTGACGAAACTTTCAAGCTAGCTAAAGGTTTAAGGCGCAACATAGGCTACATTATTTTTCGACAAAAGGCCCCCTCGCTAGAGCGCGGGGTGTTACCTATGTTTAGATAGGTAACATTCCTTTAGACTTTTTTAACGCGGGTGAAACCGCGGGGATCAGCTAGTAGTAAAATAAAAGCAGACATAGACATCTAAAGTAATAAAATAAATTGTGATAATTTACTAATCAAAATAAAACTCACTCGTCCTTATGCGTCTTGATATCATCGTATAGTTCTTGGTGCTGCTTGTGCAGTGCTTCTGCAGTCGCAACATCCTTAGCCGTCACCTCTTGAGACAGTTGCTCGTGGATTTTCTGCAAAGTTGGTTACGATGGTAAATAATTGTTATTAGGTATAGTGATGATAATGAAATATTAATGTGTCATGATGATAGTGACGATAGTGTTGAATGATTGTAATTGTATAAGGCAACTGGAACATTCTGCTGCGCCAGCAGTTTACCTGAGCCGCGTGATTGGCGCAAATAATTTCTTCGGTACGTTCGTTAGCACTAAGGCGATCGCGCGTGTTCACTAATCATAGTTAACCGTCATCAAGGACTATAAACCAACATATAAACCATAATTCAGTTATCGTTACATCAACTCAATATAACAAGTGTAATGGTCAATCAAGGACCCCACATCTTCTTTTTGTTTCTTCGAGCGGGATGGTTGATGATTGTTGTAAATCAGATAATGTTGATATTATTATAAGTATTGCGCCTGGCAGCGCCACATCTGCCGCAGCTGACGATGACGCTACACCACACGTACCTGCAGCCAGTCGTGCAGCAGCGCGCTGCTCCGGCCGAAGATCTGGTGTCCGACGGCGCTCTCCAGCCGCGCGCGGCGCTCCGCGGCCTGCGCCTGGCAGCGCAGCCACATCTGCTGCAGCTGCTTCTGCCGGGACTCCACGTTGCGCAGCTCCGCCGGGTACTGCGACTTTACGCTGCGGGAGAATGTTGGGTTCAATTTTGATCTTTAAATTTACAATAATACAACAATGTTGTGTTACTACCATTAGTAAAGAATGCCGGTCGTTAGAACCTAAAATATAATCTTTGTAAACTATGTTTTAACACTCACGTTTATAGGGTTTCCCTTTAAAAAAATAATGTTTCTTTTTGAATATCCTTACCTATGTACGTCATACCATTTTAATAAGCTGCATGCAAAATTAAACAGTGGATATTAATATCATTTAACTTCATTTATTAAAAATATTTGGAAAGAAGTCCAAAAAAAATGACAAAATGCTTAATATGGGCATGTTTCAATCGATACAAAATAAATTCAGATGTTTCCAAACCAATACCAACCAGCTGTTGCTCCCAAAATGGGATTTGACATTAGTACGCTTCCACAATTGTAGAATATTTCAAGTGGTCATAAAATTTGATTTTCCTATTGCCGCAGTCCATCGCAACTTTGATAACCCTGAGCTTCGTTTCAGCTACTGCTCCAAGAACGGTGGAGCGGGACAAGCGAGCTTTTGCTCCAGACAGACTGTTAGCAGACGGTACTTAGCATAACAAGCAAGCTTTTGCTCCACACGGTACTCACGAGTCAGCCAGCAGCCCGACGGTGGTGACCTTCTCGCGCAGCGGCTCCAGCTCGCGCTCGAGCTGCGCGTGGCGGCGCTGCAGCGCGCGCACGGTGCGCAGGTCCGCGGCGGGCGCCGAGCTCGCCGCCAGCTGCTGCTCCTTCTCCGCCATCCAGTCCAGCGCCTCGTCGCACGTGCGGTTGAATAGCTCCACGCTGGAATATATATAGTATTTGTTATCTTTCACTAAAGGAGATTTGACGAGTGATCATGCTCGTGAAGGGGTAAATATATTACTTATTTAGTTTTCTTATTTTTTATAAAATTAATTTAAATAACCCAGATAATAATTTAAATAAACCAGATGGACTGATGACCTGAAGAAGACGGCGAGAAACCGCTGGATTCAGAAGGTACAGGACCGGTTGGAATGGCACCACTTAGGGGAGGGCTGCCCAAAGGGCAGATGAATGGAATTTAAATATGCATGATCCCGAATAACTCACGTGAATGTCGAACTGTTAACATTAAGTTAACAAAAAAAACACTTTCTACACTCATAGCCTGGGGGCTATCTCCTAAAAACTAAATATGCCTCGGGTAAGTGTCTCTCCCTTACGACTTGTAATTTCACTCGGTAGCACTCGGTTAGGAATAAGCGGTTGAAATGCGTTAATATTGACTATTTTTAACATCTATACATTACATTATTGCTTTTTGTCTACCAGGTCCAAGTCCGTCGGCCAGAGAAAGTGCGCACAGTGTACCTACTACCTACTGTGGGCAGTAGGATTTTCACGTGTCGTGGGTGCCATTGACACACACATACACGAATACACAGACACCCAGACCGAGAACAGAAATATAAATTCATTATTTAGATGTCTGTCTGACCGGAAATCAAACTCGGGACCCATTGCGCGTCAGACCGGTATGGCAACCGTTCCGCCACGCGCACCGTCAGTTGCACAGTTTTATGAACTAATTACAAAACAAACCATCTTAAAACTCCTAAAACGCCAAGATTGCCCTCAACGTACCTGGAAGCGCCCTCCAGACTCTTCTCCTTCTGCTGCTTGAGGCGCAGCAGGCGGTCCCACTGCTGCCGCAGCTGCTGTCGCCGCGCCGTGGCCTTCGCCGCCTGGCTGTGCTTCGCGGCCACCAGCTCTTCAGCCGCGGCGTCGATGTGTTCCAATCGCTTGGAGGCTGCTGACAGGTCGGTCACGAATTTCTGGGGAACAAAAATTGATTGGTAATCGAAATTTATACCTATACATTGACATCAGTCACGACTGGCATGCCAAGTAGGTTTGTAATGCCAACTAATTTTACTAAAGGTACTAATATTGTTTTATGTAGTCTACGCATTTTTTGTAGGTTACTAATTTTGTTATAGGTCAATCAATGAGTTAAGCTTTAAGCTTCTCATTCTCAATATTTTCGTATAATGTATTAGTATGTATAATATAAATAAATAAAGCGAAGTGCACATAGCCCTGCGAATTGCGTAGATCTCAACCGATCTACAAAGTTAAGCAACGTCGGGCGCGGTCGGTAGATGGATGGGTGACCGCTAGTGGCAAACATCTCATGCACGTTTCCGTGCTTCGAAGGGCACGTTAAGCTATCGGTCCCGGTTGTTATTCTTGGCTAACAGTCACTAAACCTTGTCCGAGGCCTTATGGGCGGTTTGAAAACATTCGACTCGGGTTGGCCACTAACCCGTATCCCCCCACCAACACGCATTGGAGCAGCGTGGTGGAGTATGCTCCAAGCCTGTCTCAGTTGTAGGAAAAGACCCGTGCCCAGCAGTGGGACATAAAAAGGGTTGCGGCAATATAAATAAATAAAATAACTGCATTCTAAACACAATATTGACATCTTCCTTTAAATATTCCTGCCACAACCTATTTCTTTGTGTACTCCCGTACCTCATACTTCCTCTTAGCGGTGTCAACGGTGTCGTCAGCATCTTCAGCGCGCAGCAGCTTCTCCTTGTCGCGGATCCACTTGTCGAAGTCGTCGCACTCCGCGAAGAAACTGAACAGCTTGATGGCGTCTTCCAGCTGCAGGCGACGCGCTTCAGATAGTTCGAGCAGCTCATCTGGAGAAAATATTAAATTAATATTCCGACGGAAAGAAATAATTTTCATGTGTTTCTCATCATAGTTACAACTTGAGTTGTTTCTACTGTGATTTTTCTTGTTTTATAATAATTAAGTAGTAAAGGAGCATGCAGTCCACTTGATGGTAAGTAGTCACTACCGCCAATAGACATCCATGATTAATTAGAGTCTAAGTTGGAACGCCTTATAAGTATGCCTCCCTTACCACGCCATTCAAACTAGAACATAAGCAGCGCCCAACACTACTTAGCGTTTACTTTCAAACTAAAAATAGTCTGATTGAAACTAAATTTAGTTGCACTGAACTAAGCTTAGTCTTAGTGATTTTATTTGACTTTCAAACTATACTTAGACGGGACGAAAGTTATGTTAATGAAGTTAAACTAAAACTTAGTCTTAGTTATTGTATCTGTATTTTAGACTTTAAAACAAATAATTAGTAACTCACTATACTCAGCCTGTATGGCAGTCAAGCGGTCCTTAACCGCGGGCGCGGCGACCGGCGCGGTCACGACGGACGGGCGCGGCCTGCGGGCCGGGCCCGCGGACCGCCGCACCTGCACCACCTGCTTCACCAGCACCGTCTTCTTCACGCGCTGTACTGTGCGCACTTTCTCTGGGCGACGGACTTGGACCTGGTAGATAAAAAGCAATAATGTATAGATGTTAAAGATGATCGAAATTCACGCGTTCCAACCGCACCTGCTTATTTTAACCAAGACAAGGGATATTTAGTACTTAGGGCATAACGCACCTGACCAACCTTAAGAAGGACTCATGTAAATGCGGCAAATCATATCAGGCAATGACTTATAATCGCTGAATATGTTACCATTTTATAAAGAAAATCCATTTGCCTAAGTACTTCAGTCGCAGCAGCAGTTAAAAAAATATCATATCAATGATATTTTGTTACGACAGAACTTTATAATACAAAGGAGGTGCTCCCTCCTTTATATTATAAAGTCATAAGAGTAACAGGGCCAGGAAAACGTACGTCCCAAAAGTATGTAACAACGCATGAGCAAGACAACTCAGTACAGAAAGCCCCTCGACAAGGTTTCATTTATACTTTTATAGTTTTATTTTTTATTTTCTACTTTTCTTTCTTTCTTATTATACTTTTTCCGAAATTAGCTTCTACACAAAGTATATAAGTATTTTTATAATTTTCTTCATTTCTTTTATACTTTTCTTTCATTTATTATACTATTCTTTCTTAACACATCCACTCACCGGCACAACCCTGGGCTCGATCTCTCGCACGTAGTTGGCGGGCACGAAGCCGTCCGTGCGGTCCGCCTTGCGCACCGACCACCAGTCCGGGTTGGTCTTGTTCATCAGGAACATCACCTCGCCCTTCGCGATCGTTATGCCCTGCCCGCTGAACGCGTATAGCGCTTTCACCTGGGGAATGGTATAAGTGCTTGTATCTAGTTGTGCTTGTAACTAGTGTTGTTGTGCTTGTGCTTGTAATTTTCTCAAAAGAGAAGGATTAAGATCTGAAAATCTATGTAAAAAATAAAAATTGAAGTGTCTGTTTGTGATTTTAAAATAACAACTTTTTAGTCAATGCATATGAAATTATACACCATACCTATAACAAAAATACAATTATTATTTTTTTGTCTGTCTGTTTTTTTTAAGTAAACTTTTAAACAGCTGGTATGATTTTGACGGGACTTTCTTTGGAAGATAGCTGGAGGTCTCAGGCGTAACATAGGCTACTTTAATTTTTGAAAAATCCATTTGCGCGCGCTCAACACGTACGCGCGCTGATCGGGAGCGCTGGGTATTATGTTATATATACTTATGTTTAAATATGTATACCATTTTACTTCTTTAACGCGAGTGAAACCGCGGGGATCAGCTAGTTAATTAGTATGAGTAGTGACTAACCTGCGGGACGGACCTCTCCTCGGTGACGGTGCGGTGCTCGAGGCGCTCCACGGGCTCCTCCTCCCACACCTCGGTGGGCACCAGCCGCGACTCGCTCACCAACTCCTCCTCCTGCTCCAGCGCGCCGCCGGACTCCACCTCGGTTGGCAGCTGGCAGGGAATTAACGAATGAATATTGATTTGCTGATCATATGTCGTATCGATCGTTGAAACAAATTACACAAAAAATTACTTACATTGAGAAACAGAGAACGAATCTTACTCTAATACCATAGCTAACAACTAGGGAGGCGCGCCCCCTCACAGGGGGGGGCCCCTTCAAGGGATCGTAACAAATGTCAACAGGGGCGAAATGTTTGCATTTCGGCAAAATGTTACATAGAATTAAAAATCATTAAATGTTGTGCATAAAATATGACGTGACGTGAATCAGTCGAATATGAACAGTAAAAACAAGTGAAACCGCGGTATAAGACAAAAAGCAATGATTTAAGTTGAAGATCTGCAAAAAACAATTTAAAAAGTATGTTTCATCCTAAGACTTTTACGTAAACGCAACGTATACCAACTGTTACTTTGGGAATAGAACATTGTGACAAATAACAAAAATTAACTCCTTAAAACTAAACAGCAGTAAGTCCAAACCTGTAAAGTATGTATCCCAGCAGCCTGCAGTCGCTCTGCAGCAGCCTCCAGCTGCCCGAGCTCCGCCCTGTAGGCCTTCAGCTCGTCGTGTAAGATCCTCTGTCGCGCGAGCAACGCCGCGGCGCCGGGCGCGTCTTCACCGCAGTCCTCGCTGGCCACTAGGGCACGCTTCTCTTTCATCCAGGATTCTGCTTCGTTAGCATCGCCGTAGAACTGTGAAAATTGTAATTTTGAAATAAATCTCACAATGAAATAGAGAAGTTTGTACAATAGAGGTCTTGCTTTAACGGTAGGAAAAAGCAGGGGGTCAATAAGAGTCCGTTAGAATAAACGAGATTTTAAAATAGGAGGATCTTTTTGAAACAAATCCTATGTTATTTATGGTGGAGCCTTTGCTCTTAGCATAGGTTGAGATTTTTTTGAGACTAGTCGACCTTTTTTTCTTCGATAACTGTTGTTCACTCGATTTAAGTTATAAAAATACTTATGTTTGTAGAAAAAACAGGGTTTAAGGTTGGTCTTAAGGTTACGGCGATTATGTAGTATGTAATAGTAAGCGAGTTCATCAAAAAAGTTGCAAAAAGAGTTCTCTAATATTGCAAATGTTCATAAGCAACGGTAACTACTTTCTATCAGGTGGCCCTTCTCCATTTTCGTTTGGTTAACTGTAAAAAAAGCAATGCATTTGTGACCAGGTAAGACGCTGTTCTTTTTATAAATGTCCATGGTGGCAGCGCCTTACTATCAGATGGCCTGCACGTCCGCTTTCTACTCCATACATGTAATAACAAAAAGCCATAATTTTATAAAAGAAATGCAACGCAACCAACCTCAGGTAAGACTGTTCTTATCTGGGGTTGTTTAGAAACGTGGGGTTGTTTTGAAGGTGGTAGAACTCTATGTGGTTCGACTCCGGCGGCACCACCACCACACCTATTTCTGCCTTATAATAGCAGTGTTCAGCACTGCTGTGTTCTGGTCTGAAGGGTGTGGTTAGGGAGATATACTTATCCGAGGCGTTCCATCTCAGTCCTCAGGGGTAGCAACGCATCTGTAGTCAACCTCAGGCAGAACCTTGATCTTATCTGGGGTTGATTACAAATGTCCATGATAACAGCGCCTTACCATCAGGTAGACTGCACGTTCGCTTGCTACTCCTAACATAAAAAACAAAGCCACGCTCACCGTGTGCGCCTCAGCGGCGTCGGCGAGCTGCTTGTCGCGCGCGGCGGCCAGCTCGCGCAACACCGCCCACTGCTGGCTCAGCGACGCCAGTCGACGCTCGATCTCCGCGCTCTTCGGGTGCTTCGCGTCTATCAAGCTGGGGGAGATTCACTTGTATAAGTACTACGCTGATAAGTCACTTTTAAAGAGTGTTTTGTGTTAGAATACTTTGAATACTTTGAATGAGTTGATTATTGCGTAGTGCGACTACATAATTCAAAACTGTAAAATTTACAGCGACAACGCTGTTTGTAATCATTTTAATACATGAAATAATCTAACATTATTTGAATATTTTTATTCGCGACATTTAAATTCATAAGTAAGTATAATATTCTCGGCCTTGCAGTCGCATCGGTTCATATATTTTAATATTGAGTGGAACTACAGTAATTCATACAATGCATAGCACCGTGTCAAAGCGGAGAAGTGAAAAGAAAAGGTATGGTGGTAAACATTTTAATCTTTTATAATCTTTTCTTATAGCGTAATTTAAATTTAGGGAAAAAGAGTCTTCTGTGAGACTTTTCTTATTCAGTGGATATATTAGTAGGTCGAAGGAAGCGGTGTAGACGGAGGTGATGTAGAGAGAGACGGTTTAGGGCAGTGTTTCCCAAAGTGGGCGATAACGCCCCCCTGTGGGCGCTGGAGGCCTAGAGGGGGGCGGTAAGAGGCTCAGAAAAATCGAGGCGCGCTGATGTCCATGGACAACATTGGCCACTTACAATCAAATGGGTTGCATGCTCATTTGCTATTGACATAACATAAAAGCAAAATAGGTTAATTAAATTCCAGTCGAGAGTAATAT
>DWPV01008409.1:0-10038 GCA_018251915.1 Urbanus proteus proteus
ATTGTAAGTAGCTATACTTATGAACATAACTTTTTGACATAACGACGGTACTCTACTTATTTTTATTTTACATACTTGCCTACGAAGCAACCATCTTTGTTTTCAAGGCGGTAACATATCTGAGATCGACTTTAGGTACATACGCTGTTCAGTATGATGTTGGTTATAAATATCCATGGGTGGTAGTGACCAATTACCATTGTGTAGAGTGCAAGCTCAATGGCGCCTTTAGTGAATTTAAAAAAAATGTATAGTAAAATATCTATGCCGTGAAACGTTTTATATTCAAACTTTTACTAGACTTTCACCAATAAACAGCCTGTATCTTTGTAAAACCTAATAATAAAATAATACTCCACCATCCTAATGAAATGATGGAGTAGCTACGTACTACTGGTACTACACGTAGTTTATTGAAAATTATCACCTAAGTTTTTGAAAGTGTTAGAACTCTATGTAATTCGACTCCGGCGGCACCACCGCCACACCTATTTCTGCCTTATAACAGTAGTGTTAAGCACTGTTGTGATCTGGTCTGAAGGGTGTGGTAAGGGAGACATACTTATTCGAGGCGTTCCATCTTAGTCCTCAGGGGTAGCAACACATCTGCGGACGACTTCATGTAGGACTGTGATCTCATCTGGAGTTGACTACAGATGTCCATGGGCGGCAGTGGCCACTTACCATCAGGTGGACTGCATGCTCGTTTGCTACTTCGATCTTATAAAAAAAACATAAATGTTAATTGTTTCGACACTTACTGTTGTCTTCATTTAAATATTATAATGGATGGAATAAAAACATGATTTACGGCAATAAGTATGCGAAACGCGTACAGAAACCTCTAGTGCGCATAACTGGAACTATTGTATTTCCTCTAGAGTCTCGTGCGTGTACCGACGATCATGATCAAAAGTGCGCGCGCTTTGCTGTAAACAAACCGCTCATTGTTGTTAACAGATGGCGCTGTTTACAAATCTGTCAATACTAAACATTTTACGTGTAGCGATAACCTTGAAGTATTAAAAGGTAATTGAACGAGAGATTTAACTTAGCTAAGAGAGATGGCCCCGGAGATAGAATTAAGTGCTGACGATTAATGTTGGGTAGTGGTCACGATATTGTTTAGCACAGACGGTTTTGGATTCAAACCCAGCCGGATAAACATCGAAAAGATAAAAATAAAGTAAAAATGTTTTATTGATTAAATAATTGTAACACAACAAGACGCAAGAGCCCCTGTACTGGGTTTGCCCGTATTACTGGGTAAAGATAAATTTACAATCATATTTTAGGTTTGAGTACGTTCCTAAGCCTTTGTGTGTTCGCGGCACCCGGAACCCATAATAGACAATCATAGCTTAAAGGTGATAGAAATATGTGGTTCGACTCCGGCGGCACCACCGCCACACCTACTTTTGCCTTATAACAGCAATGTTAAGCACTGATGTGTTCTGGTCTAAAGAATGTGGTTAGGGAGACGTACTTATCCGAGACGTTCCAACTCAGTCCTCACGGGTAGCAACGCATCGGTGGTCAACCTTTGGTAGCTTGATCTTATCTGGGGTTAATTTTGGATGTCCATGGGCGGCAGTGGTCACTTAATATCAGGTGGACTGTATGCTCGTTTGCTACTTCGAAGGAATAAAAAATAGTGTTCATTATTAAGAGATATAATGTCCAATGTCGTGAGAAGGGCTTTATTAAAAGGTTTTATTAAAAAAAATAGTGTTGCCAGTGTTTTCAATTACCATAATATTTTCAACGGAAATTATCATTTTAATTTGCGCAGGTAGGTACTTTTTATTAATATCGCCAAAGCTCGTCAATAGTAGGAAACAAAAAAATATAGTTTGATAAACAAAAAAGAAAATAGATTATACTGGCTGGTCTTACTTAATTGAAAAATGCATATTCAACACAAAAAAATGTTGGCCTTATTTTTTGTTATGCGTGTCATTATCTTTATAGAGTCGTTAGCACTATATTAGTGGGATGTCCAACAAAAAGTAGAGCTAGCAAGAAATGACCTTGTGGTTTGGTCATATGCTCTACTGTGTCGTGTTACTAAATGTTATACGCTTGTTCTTTTTGTAGGTATGCCTACTAGTACCTATTAGTAATTAAATGCTTCGGCGACATACTTACCGGCTTCCTAATTCAGGTTGGCCGTGTTATTTTCTAATAGACCTTCCATTATATGACTCGAGTTTAAACAAATGTTTATTTTAGAAGTAATATTTACACACTTATTTTATTACAAGCGAATAGCAGTTAAACAAATAAATAAAATACTTTGTGCCTATTTACGATAACAGTTATCAAGACTCGATTCGAGTGTATAATTTACACGAGTCTAGTATACTTAGATGATTGCAGAATTATAGACTGCGATAAATTATTATGTTTTTACATAATAATTTCACTTTTCTTTTTAAATGTATATTTTTAAAGGAAACTTATTAGATAGTCATAATAAAAATCTTTTTGTGTCGTTATCAAATTATTTATATCAATGCAACTTATCAGAAAGAATGGTATTATGGTGATGCAACCGCCCAATTTGTACCTACCAATAGCTGTTTACAAATATATACTACTAGCTGATCCGCACGGTTTCATCCGCGTTAAAAAAGTAAAAAGGAATACATGTCAAAACCTTGGTAACACCCCACTCTCGCGTGACGGCGGCTGCAAGCGCGTGGCGCGCGCGAATGCTTTTTTTTCAAAATTAAAATAGCCTATATGTTATTTCAGATCATAATCCATCTCTGTACCAAATTTCATCCAGATCCGTTTAGCCGTTCTAAAGTTATAGAGTAACATACATCCATCCATCCTCACAAATTTTCAGCTTTATAATATTAGTAAGATTCTACTTACTACTTACATAATTTTATTATTGTTACTTAATTTTAGCAACTTTAAGTAAATTTTACTGTATTCGATATAAATAAAAGAATGTGAAAAATATGAAAAAATGAAAAATAAATTTGTTTACCATATTTAAATAGTTTTCAGAAAACACATGGTGTTTAAGGTAAAAGTATTTGCCCCATGAGGTATTCGACTTCCAAGTCACGTGCCCGTAGGATACTACAAAGGATAAAAAATAGTTATTAATAATTATCTTAATACTCGTCTTGATCATAACAATACTAATAACAGATTGCTGATCGTGCTACGATCAAAATAAATATTTATAATTACTTGACTTGGAGTTACCAGTAATTATAAAAGTAAGAACGTACTAACTATATCTATAGTAATTAAAGTGTGAAACTGGATCTGATACTAGCAAGTGTTTTGCTAATAATTGCTATGAACGATATTGAGACTGTTGCTAAAGTAAACGATATTCAGTTTATAAATTATACGTACCTATAGAAATAGGTACCAGTTATTGCAACTGTATACTTTCCAAATTAGCGGAGTAGCGTGATTTACTTAGTTCAAATATGGTTGTGGATCTATTCCCGCAGGACTCCTTCCGTAACAATAGTAATTTCCTACTGATAATTTTACAGATTTTTTTTTTACTTTAATTTCTTGACAATTCATTTTATAGGCAATAAAATAAAATCGTTCAATAAAATTAATTAACCCGTACACTATTGCCAGTGGTTAATATACAAATAATTTAGATTTTTATGAACTACGATTATCCGTGTATTCTCCCAAAACTTGTGACATTATTCGGCACTATTAGTAGTGTAATGGAAAAAAAATTCGATAACAACACAAGAATGCCTGGTTATTCTATACAATATTTCTAAAATTTATATTTTTTCTTGGCAAGTGCAACCGTTACCTTAACATATATTGTTGGCTCGGGTTTTTTTTTATAAAGGAAAACCTTATTGTTATTAATAGTAACTTTGCATGACAATAAGTGATGTCAAGATTGCCAACACACAATGCAAATGGTCCGCCTACTTCAATGCATGTATATTCGTACCATAATGTGTTCATATTACACTCATTTGAAACAATTTGTTGTGGTATAGAATTTTACATCATCTTCTCATGTCCATGAACAATTATAAACCAGCATAATTCTTAGGAGTGTAAATTTTTTGTTACTTATTTTTTGTGACATTTAAATAGTTTAAGTACGTTTCACACTTAGTTAATTTCGACTTACCATTTATCATTAATGTTAAGTGGTCACTATTGCCTATGGACATCTGTAATCAAACCCAGATACCTCGCGGACTGAGGAGTAAGTTGAAACGCCTCTAATAAGTATGTCTACCTTCAAACTTCAAACGAGAATACAGCAGCGCTTAATGCTGCTGCTGTAAGGCAGAAATGGTGTAGTGATGGTGCCGCTAGAGTCAAACCACAACGGATTAAATGTGTCTATGTAATTAACCTTTAAATGTATATAGACGCATATAAGACGAGGTAGTAGGATTTATCGTTATTTCGTCGGACTCATGGTCGTTACTGTTGCTGTGTAGTTGTAGAGTGTGTCTTGAAGAATAAAGTTGATGTGTTTTGAAAACAAGCTCGCGTAACGAAATGCGTTACGAAACCAGTAGACTGTAACTGCTCTATGGAGTTAAAGTACGTTGGGTTGGAGGATTGACCTCTTTTGGCTAGATTTCATGGACGCTTCCGTGATCCGGAACGTTAAGGTTAAGTCGACAGTTCTATTGAACTTTGTAGAGAGCCATTTTTTCGGATTCTAAACATTCATCGCAGGTTGGCCATTAACCCTATCTTGTCAGCGGCACAGACCATCAAGGATCCTGATGTAAAAGAAAAAAGATAGAAGTCATGTTTTTTTAATTCATTATGAACAACCGTGAAAATAATGTCATATAATATATTTTTTATAATAATTATTATGAACAAGAAATAGGCAGAAATCCACCAGATGTTAGATAGCCAGTGCCATCCAGGGTCAGTTAAGGTGCCACTGAATGTATCTAGGATGTAGAAAATGGAAATAAAATCAAATTATTCCAAGGACATCTATTAAATTTGCAATCTACACATAGATATATTTGCCATAGATACACCCTGAACATCACAGTCACACGCCCTGTAATTAGTACAACAAACAGCTCAATAACAGTGCTGCTAATGACATACAGAGGTGTGGCAAAACTAATAACGCATAATAAACATTAATAATAAATTTTCATAAATTCATGTAGGTGTGTTCTTTCCATAAAAATCCAGTTGAAAAATGCATAGAGAAAATCCCCCTAAAAAGACCCATGTAGATTGGATGTAGAGCTTTTTGATGTAAATTGTTATCCAAACAATGGGAAGCTTTCCCATGATTCATATTTATACCCATTGCTAATGTAAGGTGGAATTACCTTACTTCAATTAACACCAGTTCATTAATAACTATAATATACAGTGGGTTCTGTACAATATTAATTTTACTAAGAAACTGTGATGATTTCAATGCAATAGGCGTCTCTACTACAATCTGTCGCTACAATTTCCTTAAGTGACGCTTGAAAATGAGACATTTCTATCGTTTATTGTTAACCAATTCAGTACACGAACTCATAGCGCAGGTTATGATTATTAACATTTAAACCATTATTTTCTCCACTAACAGCTAGTGGTTATCTTTTTGAGGAAGATCATACGATCGATTGATTGGTGTTTTCCCAGGACAGAATCCTCAGACATGTGTACCGGACCATAACCTTCATGTTATATGTACACATTTGATCGAAGGTGATATGATAGGTAACTTACAAAATTTTTACAACATATCCTAATACAGTAATAATTAATAAATATAACCAAAAGGACGTCGGTCGCACAAAGGTTACCTTGGTTAGAGCTGTTTTTTTAATAATAGTGATTAAGTGAGTACAAAGTGAATATCTATAGGTAATCGTTCATTCAAATTTTAACTTCATTTATCATACAGTCATTAATAATCATAAGAAGGATATTTTTAGGATCTAAGCAATAATAAGTAGAAGAGTACCTACCTACGACTCAAATTAAAATTATTTAAATGCTTCATAACTCGTTAATTCCTCACGTTTCAGGCTAATCTTTACAGTTGAAGGTCGGCCAGTATAAAATTAATAGTTAAACCTGTTTAAATTTTAATTAGGGATCACACAACCAAAGGATTTAAGAATAACAAGGATACTTCTATGAGAAACGTTTTTTACTTGTTTGTTCGTGGGATTGCGCAGTTTTGACAATAGGTTTGTTAAAAATGTTTCAATGGTTTCGCCGGCATACGGTGAAGCCTTGGATCTCTAAAAAACCAGAGTAGGTAATAAACCTCGGACAAACAAAGCCAAGCTGAGAACCGCATAGTCAGACATTCGCTGACAAACCGCAGTCGGCGCGCCTGAAAACTACGTCACTTATGCCCGTTACTTCTCAGTGATATTTATTGACCCCGAGATAATACACGTCTTAGGGTTACATAAAATATTCTCGTGTATCTTGTGAATTGGAAACGTGGAAGTGATTTTTTATAATCATGGAAATTAAAGTGCTTGACGATCCGTGGATGTTTGTTTACAAGAAGTTGCAGGAAAAAGAAATAATCAGCCGGCGAAAGTAAGCTTTTACTTTTTGTCACAGAATTTGAAACTGTCATTACTAAGAAAGTTAGAAGTTTATTCATTACGCTTATAAATATACTTAACTAACCAATTTTCAATGCGGCGTTTTCCTTGAAGTTAGAGCTATTTTAAATCAATACGAACGAACTAGGTGCGAAAGAACTTCTTTTCAGGAACCTACCTAATACATGAAAAGAAAGATTAGAACGAAATATTTTATTTGCGTTTTATTTACTTGAAACTGAATAAATTTCTTTGTGTAGGTTTTGTCATTTTATGCAGATTTATTTTGCGGTAAATAAATGAGGTAAAATAGGTAGGCTATTTGATTTTTCTAGGCATAATATGTTTTTTAAGATTAAAGTAAATCGACAATATACCTATCTGTTGATTACAATACAATATACTAATATACAATTATATGATGTATATTTAAAAAATATTCGTTTTCGACCCAACAGTTGTGTGACCCAAAACGTTAGTTTTTCTTAGACCAAAACATTTAAACGGTCAATACGCTTTTCATTTACGTTTACGCCCGATTTGATTAAAAATACCCGGGGGAAAGTAACTGTCTATTTTTACCAATTTTAATTAATTCTATAAGGATGAAATGTGATTTTATTTATTAAATCAATTTTCTAAATTAGGATAGTGAAAATATTAGAAAATCATTCATAACCATTAAAGATAGAGGAAAATCTTGTTAGTAAGGGTAAAGTATATTCATATTTTACTTATACCACATTGCAGGTGCGAAATGATTCACACGAGAAAACAATACCAGGAATCCGCTTGTCGTTTCTTCTTTATGTGTTTTAGTGTCTTAAGTATTAAAAATACTTTAAAAACAAAGTCAATTCCATCCAATCAGCGTTATTTTGGCGACGATCAAATTACGCACACTTAACCACGCCACCCACTTGCAACATTGCAGATAAGGTAACAAGCATTGAAACATAAACAAGTAAATAAACAGACTCCTAAAATAAAATACCCTCAGTGTCGTCGTCAAATTATTATTGTCTCACAGCTGTGAACGGTCTTCTCTCAGATTGAAAACGGTGTAGGCTGTAGGCCACCGCGCTGGTCAAGTTCATGATATTTCTTCACAATTATTACTCTCAGAATAATAATATAATTTGTAATTAATTTAAATATATACCACGTAAAGCCATATCTATTTATTTTATTGATTTCATTGTAGTTAGTTCGCTTTCGTCTCACAAATTCTTCACACAGTTCTCCACCTCAACATCAACCGCAGCACAAACCACTAGTGAGTGCAACGATAGAAATATGTGTTAGTAATGAGTTATTACAAGGAAATTGTTAACAATATTTAGGAGTCTATTTAGTCACATTACTAAGGAATAAAGAATACGATGCATGTGTGGCACACTTGATTTTTATATGATACAGTTTTGCACACAAATAACAAACTTTCGCAAACATACACATAAGCCTTGTGTTTGAAATGAGCCATACAAGGATTACTGAGGAGACTATTATCTCATAAAAGTACACGGGAATTTTCAGTTTACCTAGTGCATGTTCAGATTATTTAGTCATACATTATTTATAACGGTGTCCTTAGGTATACCATTATAAACGATATTAGTGTCGTACCTAATAAAATAAATTTGTAATGATGTGTTATTTGTAGCGATTTAGATTTAAGTATTTATATATACGTTTACTTAAATACCGATTTAATTTATTTATATTCTTTTATGGATTTGTTATTTAAACAATACATAATAGACACATGGATATAAAGAATTTCTTCAACCTGATATCATAAATTTTGTCTTTGTTATCACAATTATGCTTATGGATGCGTTAATCTTAACCTTAACCTTAACAATTCAATTAGTTTATGATAAACGAGAAGTTCATTGAAGGTGTCATTTGTACGTATTTTATATAGATAAACATAGATTACGTGTAAATCAGAAGGACTCATGAACAAAAATGTAAAAATCCGATGCAGGTTAGTTACTGAGAAATAAAATATGCGGCTTGAGAAGTAAACAATGATCTTTTTATGACGTATAAATAACTGTAGCTACTTAGCACCTAATAAAGAGACTTATTGTAAGCGAGATAATGCGTCATCTAAATCATGAGTTTAGTCATAGAATTACTTGTTGCACTTAAAATAGAAATAGCTCATTATCGTCTTCCCGTTGCAGAGTTATTTCATTAATTGTAACTTTATATAAAAATACCACCGTAGGCTGCATTTTATGAGGAAATAACTTGCGGTTGCTGCCTGCCTGAGTATTAGGTAGTCAATCCGTATTTAATGGACTTAGTGATTCTCTTAGCATTGGGAGCTATTAGACAGTACCCATGTATTAGACAGTTGGCTAAAAGCAATTACTTAGTCAAAGGCGGACCCTTCAATCGGTGAGCTACAAACTATAATATATGTATAAGTATATTTAATTGCTCGCTAACTAATATTTAATATCTAGGTACTTAGTTTGCACTTATTACTTAGTCAAGTTGCTATTTTTGTAGGTACTTAACTACATGTACCTATGACTGCAGTTTGTAGCTACTATTGGCATGAATTCCTTAGGGTCCTATAACCAGCCGTGGCTGGTGGTTGTATGACAAAACCTTCCCGTTTCTCGCTATGAATGTTCGCAGTTGAACCACCAATAAGTACCTTGACCTAAACTTTTACAAGATTTTATAGCATTCTGATAAAAACTGGGAAAATAAATCCGAGGAGGTAATAATTGACACATTGCAATAAATGTCTACAGCAATATTGATTTCTTTTGCATATTAAAACACCCTCATGTAAGTGCTATGTAAATATCAAGTTTTATCAGAATGCAGCTTACCTACGTGTTTAATTAGCTAATTACACACGCCAATCACAAAGTGTTTGCTAATGTGGAAATGAGGAAAAAATTAGAGATAACGCCAGGTTTCCTAGGTTCTCGAAACACTATACTTGTTACGTAGCTTTTTTATTTTAGTTTTTAAAAATGTAAAACCCAATGTGACCATTTTTTATCACCAAGCACAGATCTACCTTTGTGAGCATGATTGGCATGCCCAATGGCGGATTTAGACTTTTACTGCCAGTGGGCTTTAAAATTTATCCGCCCCTGACGAACTCTGCAAGTCAATAATTATAGGTTTAGTTTCGGGTTGTACAGAAGACCGGGGAATCAGGAAATCACAAATTTACTCCGCGTGGTGGTAAATGTGTCACTGAGCATGTCCACCACCTTAATCATTTGGGGGGATATTTTTCAGGGGTATAAAATTTTTGGATTGGAGGTTTTTTAACGGGTTAAAAATATATTATATCGAACGAGGCGACCTTTTTTCGTCGTAGCTACCTTTTTGAGGGATAGATCTGTGCGTACCTACGAGTATATCATAACTTAGTCCGTCCACTATTGTAATGACGTAACTTCCTGGATGTCTTTTATCTCCTTTAAAAGGAATC
>DWPV01008410.1:0-10038 GCA_018251915.1 Urbanus proteus proteus
GACGAGTTTATAAGCACTCAGACTCAGAACAGATATCTAAATTCAATATATGTAGGAAGCCATGGCATGTTTGACCGGCATAGCGACCGCTCCGCCACACAAATGTTCAAGCTGCTGTTGCATGTTATAAGCTTAAAACTATACGTTTTTATGTTGCGGCTCACAAAAGCCAACAAATAAATAAAAGGCCTGTAAACCTGAATTTATATAAAATTTCAAAGAAAAAATATTTTATTAAATACTTTGTTACACATTTAACCTTCTTATATTAATATTTTGCACACAACTATATTTTTTATAAATCACGACCCCCTTCGATAATATTTGACCCCCTAAGATTGAGAAACGATGCCCTATTATTGTATCAAACAAGACTTTCAAGGAAAAGTCTTCGAACACTAACTAGGTATCGTAACGCCCACGTAGCCTAAGAAATAAAGTAGCTACAAAGCTTCCAAGTAGCTCACTTACAAGTATCAACTACAAATTTTATAGAAGAAGATTTCATAGAAGAGGGAATTTTATAGAAAAGTATTGAAACGTTGTGTTAAGGATTCCACGTAAAATATTAAGTAAAAGAAGAAAGAACATAGTTTATTCATAAAGCGTACACACCCAAACATCTTACAGATATGGTCTTCCGAGAGTAACAGTTACAGATATGGTCTTCCGAGAGTAGGTATTTATTTAGTAGCTGTATTTAAATAAATTTTATAAAAATTAAAAAGTCGACTTAATTAAAAAAATACACACACACAGATAATCGTAATCTTAGCATAGTATAAAAGAAAAGCGCATTCCGCTGTCTTGCCCTATTATGTATGCTTAGTTCTTTAAAACTACGCAACGGATTTTGACGTGTTTTTTTTTATAAAAAGAGTGATTCAAGAGGAAGATTTATATGTAATTTAACGCGTGCGGAGCCACGGGAAAAAGCTAGTTAACTTTAACAGACACATTTTATCATATGACGTTATGTTATATTGGCTTGAAACCGGAGGCTTAGAAACTAAGAAATTCCGGTTTAGATTGGCTAATATGAATTGGTTAATATAGCTAATATGGTTTGTGTTAATTTAATATAAAAAAAACTTAAAGAGCTGATCAAAATTACTGTGTAACTTGTCAATTGTTATAATATTACACAACTGGTGGCGCCAGTCGCCAACTGACCGTGCATGTACCTTTTGAGCTTCAACACCTCCGTCACAATATCGCGGATTAGTAACAGTTTGTTTAATTTTGGTGGTTACTAGGAACCTTCGGTTTCGGCCAAAACTTCGGCCTATTTTGGCCGCCGTGCTGGAAGCCGAAGCTTTTATCGAAGGTGCATTTTTTTGAAAAAAGGTCGGACACTAGGCCATGGTAACTCTTCGCTTGAACCATCTCTTTGTACCTGACATACGAATACAAATACTACTGCATTCTGAATAATATGACGCATAAGATGTAAGGACATTGTGTTGATGATAATAGATTGTTGTAAATTAAAATAGCCATTACATATGTCGTAGAGACAATGTGTGACGTGGACCGCGTCACAGCATCGATACAAAAACATCCGTTTTAATAGTATTAGGTCATTTTGTAGGCTAGTTTAAATGGATTTTACGAATGTTTATTTGTAAAAATATTAGTAAGGTAGTAGAATCCGTTGTGGTTCGACTCTGGCGGTATCACAGCCTCTTCTGGCGTGGTAAAAGAGACATCTGTACCGAGTCGTTTCATCTTAAACATCAGAAGTAGCGATGCATCTTTGCGATGTGTTTGACTTAATATAAAACTCTTGTTCTCTATGATCTTCATTTATTTATTATAGATATTCATGGGCGGCAATTATCCTTTACCATGAAGTAGACTGCTTTTGCTACTTTCTTCTTATAAAAACTAATCAACAATCTACAGTTCTACACATAGAGAATTTCATTGAAATTGTCAAAGTGAATTAGCGTGTAAGAATCCAATCAAATCGTATCAGAGATTAGCGTGTACGAATTCACTACACATAAAGTATTTTGTGTCTGACACGGCCCGTGCCTGACACGTTCTATCTGTAGACATAAACAGGGATAACATCACCACTTAAAATTAATACCGACTCTTACTTTACCATCATCTCTTTAACACTACATGAACATCAATCAATTTTCTGTTATAATGTTGACGTCACAGATTTCGCTTTTCAGTCTGTACGTAAAGATAGAGATGAATCCTAATCCTAATTATTATAAATGGGAATGTCCGTTTATTTGTTTGTTTGTTTGTAACGCCTTCACGCTTTAACTGCTCAACTGATCGTTATGAAATTTTGCACACACATAGTAAGGGGTCCAGAAAAGGACAAAGAGCACCTTTCATCCTGAAGAAACGTACTACTCCCGAGGGATAGACAAGTAACTTTTATACCTACAACTTATTTTTACACGTAACGCTTCTTGATAGCAATGAATTACATTCGCATTATATCTGAAGCATACTAACTCAATAATTATAAATGCGAGTGTACATGTACTTACACATTAACGCGAGCGAAGCCACGGGCAAAAACTAGTTTTGGAATAAGATTGTCCATGGATGGCAGTAACCACTTATCATGAGACAGACTGAAGCTCGTTTCCTGTCTACATTGTAAAAACAAAATTGTATCTTAACGCTTTCCGTTAGAAAAATCATTACACCATTACTTTTCTCCTCTTATGATGCCACTAAAGAAGTTCCACTGGAACTAGTATCATACCTATGATGCATCCGATGGTCCCTAATCCAGTTGATGGCGGAGTTCTGGAAGGCGAGCGAGTTCATCAGCATCAGTATGATCTGCAGCGGCATCCTCGCCTTGTAAGCTCGGTGCGTCCACAGGCGATGCGCGCCCGTCGTCACGCCTATTGCTGCTAGCGCGAATAGTACCCAATCTGTGAAGTTAGACCAAAATATTATTAACTAGTTTTTGCCCGCGGCTTCGCTCGCGTTAATGTATACATGTACATTCGCATTTATAATTATTAGGTTTGTATGCTTCGGATATAATGCGAATGTAATTAATTCCTATCAACTGGCTGTAGGCGTAAAAATAGGTAGGTTGTAGGTATAAAAGTTACTTTTCTATCTCTCGGGAGTAGTATGTTTTTTCAGGATGAAAGGTACTCTATGTCCTTTTTTGGACCCCTTACTATGCGTGTGCAACATTCTGTCTGTCTGTTTGGCTGAGCTAATCTTCTAAACGACTGGACCGATTTCGACGGGACTTTCACTGGAAGATAGCTGAAATTCTAAGTTGTAATAAAGGCTACTTTAATTAAAAAAAGCAAAAGCACGCTCCACTCGCATGCGGACCCCCTTGCGGGAGAGCGGGATTTGAGTTATGTTTAAATAATATGTATTCTTTTTTACTTTTTAAACGCGGAAGAAACCGCGGGGATCAGCTAGTTTGAAAATAAGATAACTTGTTATTTTCATTTTAAATTACAAGAATTATTTTTATGACCATCAAAGGTATTCTATTATAAGTCGTTT
Source organism: Urbanus proteus proteus (assembly GCA_018251915.1). Classification (NCBI taxonomy): domain Eukaryota; kingdom Metazoa; phylum Arthropoda; class Insecta; order Lepidoptera; family Hesperiidae; genus Urbanus; species Urbanus proteus. Next base: position 3,514 of record DWPV01008410.1, read on the forward strand.
TTTACACTTAGTTAATAAAATATAATAGTTAATTGGCCAATGCGACGGACCGAGACGGTGGTACGGAAGGAAGGGTTCTGTTGTACCCAATATTATTTTTTTATTTTAAGTATTTGTTTCCATAACACAATGGCATCCACGACAAAGGAAAAAATCTTAGATTGGGGTTATGAAAAAAAAATGGAACGAGTTAGTGGCCAACCCATGTCAGATATTTTTATCCATACGTTGGACGAGATTTAACGCCTGCTATGCAGTGTAGCCGCAGTAAATTAGCTGAGACCGACGGCAACGACTTAACGTAACTTCGAAACACGGTAGCACGAATGAAATTTTACCACCAGCGGTCACCCAACCATCTAGCGACGTTGCTTAACTTTGCAGGTCTACACAAACCACTCGTAACTCCGTGCTTGTGTGCTAAAGTTCTCCACCCATCTTTTTGGAGTAAAAAATTTTTTATCACTACATGGTGTATAAAACAAAGTCGCTTTCGCTGTCTGTACCTATGTATGTTTAGATCTTTTAAATTACGCATCGGATTTTGATGCTGTTTTTTTAAAGATAGATTGATTCAAGACGAAGGTTTATATCTATAATAACATCCATTATATAATAGAGAAGCGTGCGAAGCCGCGGGCAAAATGTAGTTTATTGTATTATTGACAACATTGACATGACCTTAATAAATGAATGTGTGAATTGCAGTATACATAAAACTTTAATTCAAGGATGAAGTTTAAGACACAAATCATTATCAATCCATTTATATATTTACTAGCTTTTGCCCGCGGCTTTGCTCGCACGAATATAATTTAAATTCCATTTCATTTACAAATTTTCAAGTGATTCTGTTTTAAGAGTTTCTTATTGAATTTATTTTTATTAGAATACTAATAATTTACCGCAGCGGTCTAAAGATTTGAAAATTATTTATTTACCGTGCTACTAGCATTCTTCCTATGTACCAGTATTAACACAGGAAATTAAATTCCCCGCCGCTCACTCGGGATTGAACCCGATAGAGGATCGTGTTCGGAGGAACTTGGAGTTGGAGTCTGGAAAGCGTTGAGGATGGCCACCGAGAGGGTTTTAGTGTATAAAAATCCCATATAACCGGGCGCCGCAACCAAGGCGTCGAGTACCTTTTGAAGGTTCCCCCTCGAAAACAAACCGAGAGGCAAACGTTTGTGAAGTTAAATGGATGGATATTTGTTTCTCTTACACGCTAGAAGAATGGATCTAATTGGAATTTAGCACATTTAGCCATTTAGTATGGAATAAAGTATAGGGTACTTTTATCTCGAATAAATGTGCGGTTCCCGTGAGAGTAATGAGTTTTTGTTTTTCACGGACACCACGTTAGGAACGTACAAGAAAATATATAAAATAAGCGAGCACCTAACGCCCTGCGAGCGGGTTGGTATAATTCGAACTATTATTTTTATTTTTATGTTTTTAGTGATGAATTGGACCTACGCGCTCGCAGCCTGCTACCGCATCTTGCTTGCTCAGTTTATTTTTACCCTCTCTTTTGCTCCGTAAAAAAATTCGCTTTTCAAAAGGGCCTCCGTCACCATAAAAGTTTGAGAACCACTGACCTAACCAATCCATTTTTTTTTTCTTAAATTTTCACCTTCATAATATTATGTAAGAGTAAGATAAGGTTATTAAGACCTTATTTCGTAAGTTTTTAATTGTAATTGTTTCTTATTAGGATTTTATATTTCAGATTGAAACTGGTAATAACGGGTAATAGAATGAAAGTAGCACGGGGAAATAACTTTAACATGTCACCTATATGTCAAAAAATTACAATGGATTCCAATGTTTTTCTTAATAAAGCAAGGTAGGCTTTAATCAAACACGAATACTAATTAACTTAGATCATGAATAGATGCACTTAAATCATTAATAAATAGATGGGCATTGTGAAAGAGTCAAAGCATAATGAGCAGAGTATATACCTACGTGTGTTAAAGCAAGATAGACAATTGACACCTTTCATCTACAAGTTAACAGCCCGTAACAGCCCAATGTCAACTAACTGTCAAATATCAACGAAAATAATTTCGCTATTTTTGAAACAAATATGATCAAAAAGTGTTGAAATAGAGTTAAATATAAGTTATTGATCATGGTTACGTAGAAAAACAAAAAACAAGAACAGTTACAAAAAAGAAAATCTTTAGAATAACACATTTAACATGTACGTACGACCTCAGTTATATAAAGATATTGCATTTAAACATCTAAACATGTTTAAATGCAATATTTTAGAATTATTACTAAAGTGTTGTATACAAGAAGGTGTGAAAAACGAACAAGTTTTATCATATAAATACTCTGAATACATACAGGCTCTAATAAAGATGGTAACTAATACAAAAACCTCTGCTATTTCTAACATCAGTTGCTAAGGATTGACATGTCGATAAAATATTATCAATAATTTTCAATGCACAAGTATAAGTAAAATAGGTTGCATGCAAGTTATGCAATATCATATATGATTTCAGTCCGTTTTTGTTATAGTAATTTTATGACCTCCTATTCATTTCGTTCAGATTTAATATATGAAACACCTATCTCTGAATATTTATCACCTACTAAATCTATAGCGATTATATTTTCTTTGAGTCACTAAGTAAAAAAAACTTATCAATATCGGTATATTGATCGATATCGACACATTTTTGGTTTACCCTACCAACTTTCGTAATGCACACATCGACATCTCACACTCACATAAACAATCAGATTTTGGTCTTAGCAAAGCTGATTTATCTACGTTAGTAGGATCCTGTTTAGAGGATGATTAAAAAAATTCATCCTCTATTTGGGGTTGTTTTTATAAAAAAACAGAACATTTTTGTCTTTATTTTTACTCAAAAATCTAAATACTAAGTTCCATCAAAGCTTGTATTAAAATTGACGGAGTTTCATACAAATGTTCATTCCCCATTTAATCCCTTTAGTGGTGTAATATCAAAAATCCTTTCTAATGCCTAAATTATAAGAATAACTTACCTATTGTCTAAATTTCGTATTTCTTTGTTTTGGCTGGGCGATGATGTATCAGTCAGTCAGGATAAGCTCTTTGATATACATACAAATATAGGTTTATTTATTATACCCTCAAAATTCTTGCTTTTAAATATTATAATCCTTTAAAGGTGGTATAGCCCTTTTTGGTTTGACTCCGGCGGCACCACCGCTACACGTATTTCTGCCTTATAATAGCAGTGTAGCGCTGCTGTGTTCTGTGGTTTGAAGGATGTGGTAAGGCATTTCAACTTAGAGCTCAGGAGTAGCAGCGTATCTGTGGCCGACCTCAGGTAAGACTGTGATCTTATATGGAGTTAATTATAGATGTCCATGGACGGCTGTGGCAACTTACCATCAGGTGGATTGCATTTGCTACTTCAATCATTTGAGAATAAACCTTGCAAGTGATACGCTACAGATCATGAGTTTCATCACCTTAGAACTCCTCATGATTATCTTACTCAAATCATAAATATTGTAACCCTTTAAAAATCTTTTCCTATAAGACCTCCCGGTGGCCGTCCTCGACGCTTCGAAGAAGACTTCGCGGTCTCAGCAAGGAACGTCATCCGGAGTCCTCTGAGCACGTTGCACCATCGAGCTCAATTCGGGCGAGCGCTGCTCTCGCTGCACCGTTAGGTCCACGGCGGTATGTGACCATACATACCATGACCTGTAAGACCTGCTCAATCAACTAAAACACGAAATTTCATCAATAATCATACAATCACTTTCAAGGTCTGGGTGTATTGACATAGATTCGCTTCTGTATGTTACGATTATGAAATGTGTTGGTACGTAAGTAGTATCCGGTTCTAATACATTAGAACTGGCGCGTTTATATCAGGTCCACTTGATTACATAAACGCGCGGGTTATTTATTTCAAAAAATTAAGTAGCATAAAAGTAGCGTAATGAGGTATTTGCCAGTCCAGTTAAAATTAGCTCTGCTTTTTCGATGTTTATTCAAAACAGATAGATATACAGCGTTTATACGGAATAACAAATGCTTTCTACACTCATAGCCCTTCAGGATTGCCTGTGTAGTAGATACACATAAACAAATACGCTAACAGTCGCAGACTAGGAAACTAAATTCATCGATCTATCTGGTCGCCGATCGAACCGGGAACACACTGCGTGTCAGACAGATCCGGTAAACCACCTGATAATGTAGAGACTCCCTCACAAATAACATAAGATAAAATTGCCCAGTAATGTATTCTGTTAACTTTAATAATGAGTCGTAGAGAAGCTTTTGTAAGAGTAAGACGATATATATTTGTATAGAAAAAGATACATTAATAAATTAACAAAAATATTGGAAAAAGTTGTAGAGTTAAAGTATAATATTTTTATTAATAAAAATATTTCCGGAACAATTATGTTCAATCAAATATACCTATTTTACATAAATTATTATTGATTTGACAAACAACTTAAATAAATAAGTGTACCAGTTTGTAATAGAGGATTTTAAATAAAATAAATATGAAGCTAATCATTTTCGCACTTTTAGTTATTGTGCATTTTAGTTACGGAGTAATCTACAGATTAAATGGTGAGTTTTTAAAGTATTTTTTAAATTTTTTAAATACATAGTTTATTTTTTGGCTCTTTTTTATTAAATTGACATCGAAAATAATACCTAATTAAATAGTAGATAAAAAAGAAATTATTGGGAAACTAACGCAACGCCCTACGTGAACGAACGCGAAGCAGCGCGGTGCAGTGCGAAGCGAACGTCGTGAGTTGGTTTGAATTTTCACGCGATTTGATAATATGATAATATATTATGTACAATGTAATAATATATACTGACACCTATGTACTATTCCCAAGGAGTGGTAGCGACAGTGGTGTGCGACATTGCATTGAATTCGCGTGTTACCGCATCGGATCGCAATCGCGTTCGATTTAATTCTCCCACATAAGAATGTGCTTCGTGTCGGAGACTTTTCTCTAATATTTTAAAATATATATAAAATCTATGGAATCAGAAATTGGCAACATAGTGTGGACCCTAATACCAACCTACCGTACTCAAAAAGATGATTAGTTGAGAATTTATCATCTTTTTGAGTGACGTGCCAACTGTAGATAAACCTATTATTAGGCTGTGAATTTGTCTGAAAATAAACGTTGAATAGCTAATAATAATGTCAGCAAGGTTAGATGTATCAAGCGATTTTCAGTTGTTTTCTTTAGCACAAACCATGGAAAAGACAAAGAAGGTGTAGTTGCATAGAAGCCGATTAGTATGGAAACTGCTGTCGCCAAACAAACTCATAGAAATCAGTAACTAATCGTATTCTTGTCACTAACAAAACTACATTTTTGTTGGTTCTCTGTTGTCGTCATTCTAAGATTCTATCGGATCTCTGTCTTTTACACGATGTGTCCAGTCTATTCAGTTTTGTAAATCTGAGAATAATGTAACATATTAAGTTCCGCTATGAATTGCACTGTTGCGCTACAAAATCAAATTCAAATTCAATATTGAATATCGCAAAAATATGAAGTTAGTTAAAATGCATGTTGATGATGATGATGATTTTTTTATAACTGTACCTAACGATAAGGCAGACGGGCTATCTGATGAAAAGTAGTCACATCTGCCTGTGGACATTGCAATAAAAACAACAGAGGACTCGCCAATGTATCGCCGGCTTTGAAACAGAGCTCTTTTAGCAGCTTTTTTGAAGAACCCCATGCGTTCCGGGAATACCTCAGGAGGAAGTTCATTCCACATCTTGCACGTCCGTGGCAAGACTGATTTCTCTATATAATTCAAATACATTAAAGTATTTTTCCTCATGTTACAACCAAAGGTTGTTATGCACTTTTAAACTCTGATACATTTATGTCTTTTGAGGTCCATTACCGAAGTCCAAATGGGAGTAAAGTATTTGGTAAATCTCTTTTATAAAACAATAATTTAAATAGCTAATAGTTAGCGATATGACACTAACTTAGACAGGCGGTAATTCTCGGGCGTTTATGGGCGGCTGTAAGGCTGTTTACAAACGGAGATTTTATATCGCTTGCACTCACACTGTAAAAGTATGATTATAAAAGTAGTGAACAAATAACCATAGAGATTGTGTAAAAAATTACTATTTTTAAATATTAATATACTATTTTAATCCTTTGTTTGACATACATAGGTCCCCCTTGTGGGGTTTAAATAATGGCAGCGCCTGGCATGAGAGTTGGTAACCGCAGTTGGTTAATGTTACCCTTAACGTCTTATCTCCTGGATTTCCTTAGTCACCTCCTACGAGTTTTATCTGAATGGAAGTGTCAGTGCTATTCAATATCGATATCAAACGACACACAACGCATTTATATTGAACTTTAGCGTGAAATTAAGGTTTAGACATGGGTCGTAACGTCTTTTATACATAAGCGCTTATAACTAGTTTTGTTGATGCGCGTAACGTGTTTCCAAAGAGCTTATTTTTGTAACTAGTTATT